>JAQQSZ010006006.1:0-13716 GCA_028646595.1 Phalanger gymnotis | reverse complement strand
TGACATTGTCTCATTTTCTCTCCACTCCCTTCCCCTGTCACCATGGCAAGGACAAAGCAGGCAGTCAGGCTAAGCCTGGGCTGAGTTGGAATGCACTCTTGGCTTATTTGGCCTCCCGTTGCTCCTAGCCACATTAATAGAAAAATTCTCATTTGAGTCAGTAGATTCTCTAGCAGCAGTTTGTCCTCCTGCTATCTGAGACTCCCCTCCTTGCCGTGGGGTAGGAGTGCCCCCATCTCTTTCACTTAATCTCAATTTTTCACATACTAGCCAGTAGGCCGATAACACTATCCAGCTTTGCCTAGACAGTGATGCCCCTGACTGAATTCCAACCTCTTGTAAATACCTTTCCAAATCCCTAGGATCTCCTCTCTGTAGCCTTGGTTCCCAGCTTTCACAGGGTCCAACTCTTTTAGCCAATTCTTTTGCTAGGGAGGAATAAAATGGATCCTTCCACCCTGGGATATTCATCTCTTCCTCTGAAGTTCTTCTGCTTCTAAATAGAGATCTTATACCTAGCAATCCCATCCACGTTGTCACCAGATGTAGTATGAAGGCAGAATTTATGATTTCAAAGAGAATCATATATATGTCTGAACGGTTCAGAACTGCAGGATATAAGGAATTCCCTAAGTAGAAGGCAGAAGAATCAAAGCATTTATTCAAGCTCCAAAGTAGCAGACCCACGAACCAGTGTCCCCATTTTGATATCCTGATCAAAAGCTTCCAAGCCCAATAAGTCTGCCTCACAAGAGTAACCAGGAGGCCACAGAAAAACACGACGGCATTAAAACAAATCATATTCATGCTTCCCCTCTCCAGTAAGAAGATTACCCACTGGCCCCAAGTTCTTGCTCAGCACTCCTTGGTCCACACACTGGTCGGCTCTGCTACCGGCAGCCCCTGCTTCGGCTTTATCTTCAGCTTCGGCTGTAGCTGTCTCTGGCTCCAACAAAAATCAATCTTCAAGCTGTCTTCTCTCCTCTTACAGGGTTTTTGATGTCATCAAGCATCGTCTGAATGATCAGAGCTTATTGGTTCTTGAGTTTGCCCCTCCCCTTAGGACCCTGGGAGGTTCACATCCACATAGATTAGGTTAAGGGGAGGTGTTAACCCCAGGCCCAGACCCCTATTAGGTGTAAAACCTAAGTGGGTGTGGATTGGCAACTAAGGTGGGGCCCAAGGTGGGGCTAACTCCAGGGAGGGCCTAGTTTACATGTCTGGGACAGCAGAGGCTTTTAGACCACGTGGGTTTAAGTCCACCTCTTTGTGATGATTCTAGGTCACATGGGTGAGTTTGCATGTGTGACTCACCCCTGACGCTGAAAAAGATATCAAACTAGTGGTTGGTCTCTTCTTCCTTGGAGCTCTTTGCCGCAGCAGTGGTGGTGTGCGTGACTCTGGGCCAGCCCTTGTTCTGAGCTCGCAGGCTGAACCTAGATGTTGGTAACTATGAATTGTATTGGGTCTGTCTGTTGATGTTTGTACTTGGTTTGTAATTTGCTCTGAAGTTCAGGGTGCTGGCTTTTTTCCCTGAACTAAGTGAATGATATTTGTGTGGTGAATTAAAGTAATCTTGCCAACCCCTTCACCTTGCTTTCCTTAGTTAAGCAGATCAAAAGAGCCTGTGCTTTCTGGGTGCTAACAGCTTTCTGGGTGCTGGCTGTGGGTAGATCTTACACCCCGACAGAAGCTGCTAGCCAGATTATGGAAACAGACTGCTCAGCATGGCATTCCCACATCAGAGAAGGTGATGTGCTCTATGAGCAAAGCAGAATTGAAACAGCTCAAAGGAAACACAAGATACCCAAGTTTGGAGTATTCGCCCCAAATATTCACGTGGACTATTTGTGCCTGACCTGTGGTAGAACATTCTGAGCTCGTATTGGTCTGATCAGCCACTGTTGGACACATTGAAACTTGACTCTAGCATAGTGATGTCATTTTGGTCCTCTTCCAGAATGAAGGACAACAACTAACCAACCAACCAACCAACCCGTAAGTTTGGAGTGTTGTCTCTTCTCACCTTTGCGTCTTGTAATTCTTAGTTTCCATTGAGATTCAGCTCAAATACCGTCTCCTTCACAAGACCTTTCCTGATTCCCTAAGTTGTTAGTTCTTTCCTTTTGAAAAATTGTATTTATTTTGTATATATATGAGGAGAGGAGGGAAGAGTTGGTTCCTGACCAGTTGATTCCTCTGCTATCTGACTGATGAAATCATAGAAAGAAGAGGTATTAATGTGTAAAGATGTCATTCATTTACCAAGTGTGAAGTTCTCCCTATTTGAATTAGAATTTGCCATTGGCTGCTGAAGATGTCTTGTTTCTCCCCATCTCCTCCCTTCTCCATCTCCCAGCCAACTCAGACAAACCCCCCCCCCAAAAAAAAAACAACAGATATATGGAGTATGACATCTGGCTGTCAAGAGAAGAACCATCTATGGAAGAATAATGAAGCTCCTGAAAAGAAATCACTCAGTCTCTTGGAGTGGGAGTTATTTCTTTCTCCATCTCTGTTGCCATCAGTCATTACTATCTTGCATTGTAGATACTCACCAGCAGTATATACTATACCTACCACAGAAAAAGGGTCAGTGGAGGCAGTTCCAAGAAGTAGGCAGCAGAGAAGAGAGCCAACTATGGGTTCAAGGGAGAATTAGTTGGGAATTGAGCAGTTGGAAATTCAGCTTATAAGGAATAGTCCTAGGGAAGCCAAGAGAGATCTTGTGCCCATTGGAGAATAGTGTGAGGACACCATGAGGCATGAGTTACCTTGACCATATGTGTTCCTTCCATATATGTCTTACTCCCATATACTCTATGTATGTGGTATATTTGGGGGAGAATATACATAGTTTTATGGGGGGAAATGTTTTGCAGCCATTGTTCTGAAGAAAACAGAGGCTAGTTGTGTCTATGTATTATATTTAACATATTAATACCTTGCCTCTCTGGAACATACCTTTTTTTATAATTTTATCAACTAGGTTGGGGGACATGGCTTCAGGAAGTAACATCCCTCCCTCTAGATGTAGATTTTTAATTTACTTATTTGTATATATATTATCTTATCCATTCTAACTACAGGTATGATGTATGTTCCTTGAAAAGAAGGACTGCTTCCTTTTTGTTATTCTATCTCTAGTATCTACTACAAAGCCTCACATGTGGTTAGAGATTAATAAGCGCTTGTTGATTTGAATTTGCTGGCCAAATACATTGCAGCCCAACAAATATTTACTAAATGTCTACTATGTACAAGGCACTGTGCTAGGCAGTGATGATATAATTATATATATGCATATATATATACATACATATATATACATATTTCAATATAGATTTTGATAACTTTGATAATGAATAGAGCACTAATGCATAGGGAATCAGGAAAGGCTTCCTATTGGAAATTACCCATGGTGGGATAATATATACAGTAATGTACTGTTGGTAGAGCTGTGAACCAGTCAGATCATTCTGGAAATCAATTTGGAACTATGCCCAAAAAGCTATTAAACTGTGCATACCTTCTGATGCAGCTATGCTGTTACTTGGTTTATACCCCAAAGAGATCAAAGAAAGAGGAAAAGGGCTCATATGTGAAGGAATATTTATAGCACCTATTTTTGTGGTGGCAGAAAATTGGAAACTGAGGGGATGCTCATCAATTGGGGAATGGCTGAACAAATGATAGTATATGAAAGATACTAGAATACTATTGTGCCATAAGAAATGATGAAGGGGATAGTTTTAGAAAAACTCGTGAAGACTCATGTGAACTAATGCAAAGTGAAGTGAGCAGAACCAGGAGAATAATTTATACATTAACAGCAATATTGTAAAGATATCCAACTCTGAAAGATTAAGTAATTGGTCAAAACAATAACCAATTACGATTCCAAAGCATTCATGATGAAACATAGTATCCATCTCCATGGCGGACCCAGAATGCGGATTGCGGCATATTTTCTTCTATTTCCCTTTCCTTCCTTCTTTGTTTCTTCCTTTTTTTATTCCCCCTCCCCCCCAGCTAATAAGGAAATGTATTTTGTATGACTACATATATTTGAAATGTATTTCCTTTTTCTTGTGTTCTCGATGGGTGGGAGAATGGGAGGGGAAAGAGAGAGAATGGGGTTGAAAACAAAATAAAATTGAATTGCTCCAAATAACAATAACATGAAAAATGCAGCAGCAACAACTACAAAATAACCCTGAGTTTCAGAACCTCACATCCAACAAATCAGCCAAGGTGACAAATGATTATTGAGTCAATGTTGGAAGAGCTGTGTAAAGATAGGCACACTGGTATACTGTGGATGGAGCTATGATATAGTACAAGCATATCATAAAACAATTTGGAATCATGTAAATAAAAACTAAAATATACCCCCAAAATTTTAAATAAATGACACATGGACTAATCCTTGTGAAGGCTGGACTTCTAAGAGACAGGCTCAGGATTATGTAACTCTCCATACAAATGATAGGTCTAATTAGTGACACTCTTTTGTCAATTAGTCATTAATTAAGCATTTATTATGTATTCACTACATGCCAAGCATTGTAGTTAGTGTTAGGGATACGAAGATAAAAACGAATAGTCACTGCCCTCAGGAAGATTACATTCCATTGAAGAAAACAGCAAATATGTATACGTTAGTAACAAAAATAAAGTAAATACAAGGTAATGGGGGGTGGATTACACCAGGGGATCAGGAAGGAACTCATGTAAGATGTGGCACTTGGGCTAAACTTTGAGAGAAATTAGAGAATGTGAGAGGAGGAAGTGCTTTCCAGGCATTCAGAGGGGGAAGGAGATAGAGATAGCCTTTGCCAGTTTTGTTGCATAGAAAGGAGATGGATCAAGAAATTGATAGTCTTGAAATGACGAAGAAATATCTCTTCTTTTTTAAAAAGCTTTTCTTGATATAAGTAGGCATTGGTTACTGTTAGCTACTCTTGCCCATCTTTCCCTAAAATAGCAGAGTAATAGTTTTTGGCTGGTTAGAAATGTTGAGGGACCACCTCTAGGACAGTGTAGAGTATAAAACAGGTACTTGACTAATGCTTGTTGATAGATGATTAGATGAGTGAATTTATAGCTTCTCCTTTCTCATTAAGTTGACCAGCCTCTTAAGTTTTCTATTGACTTGTTGACCCACCCTTATCTGATAATAACAATACTCTTCAAATAGTTGTCATAGGCGTAAGTTATATCATCACTTGAGGGGCTCTAGAGCCCACATTCACAGAAGGGACATTCCCAGTGGCCAAGGGTTCAGATTTCCTTGGTAGGTCCAAAGGGAACTTGTGGCCCAGTTGCCTTCTGGGTACTTTCACCATGTAGTGGGACAGAGATATCCAGGTTCCAGTGAGGATGTCAAAGTAGAAAGTGGTGGGAAGAGGAGGCCTAACGAATGTTTAATTTTTTCCTCACTTCATTCATCCTTCTCCATTTGACATGGCAGGTGCGCTGAGCAAGAATGGTGTGTGAATCGATTTGGAGACAATCAGTGACACAGCAGCGAGCTGAGGCCGCGCACCGAGCCATCGATCGCCTCCAAATCAATTTGCACACCGCTCCCGCTCAGGTCACCTGCCATTTCAGACAGGGAAGGGAACGGTGAAGTGAGAAGGAAATTACGTGGGGGTAGACTGGGGCCCCTCTCTCAAGAACGTGGAGGTCAGTCTCCAGCCACCTTCCCGTCTCCATCCTTCAGAGGAGGACGCTGTAAGCCGACCCCAGAACCAGCTCTGTTTTGCTCAAAGCTGGCAGGTGCCTTGAATTGCCCTGGAGGAAAAGGAAGCTTGAGGACTGCAGTGAAATGGGGCCACTCTGAAAATCCATCAGCCTTAACTCACCTCTGGGGTTTGGGCTCTGACTGTCATATCCTAAGAGCTATTTCAGAAAACCCAAATTGCCAGCAGTAATAATGTGTTCCGCCCCGGGACTGGCTTTCATTTGTGTCTCTCAATGCACTTCACAATTAATTCTCACCAACCCCTGCCTCCCACGAGCTGGGAGGCCCTAAGGGAGGCAGATGGCAAGGCCTGGAAGCTTTGTCAATCCCCAGTGAGAAAGGAAGGACCTTCTCCATTGGGAAGACAAGGAGCCAAGGCCTAAGTCTTGTCCAAATAAGCCAATGATGTGATCCTTCTCTTTTTTTTCTCTTCCTTCCTTCCTTCCTTCCTTCCTTCCTTTCTTTCTTTCTTTCTTTCTTTCTTTCTTTCTTTCTTTCTTTCTTTCTTTCTTTCTTTCTTTCTTTCTTTCTTTCTTTCTTTCTTTCTTTCTTTCTTCCCTTCCTTCTTTTCTTCCTTCCTGTATATGGAATAAGGAAGAGATTGAGGAGCTTGATTAATAATATCCCTAAGCTTTGGCATCCTACATTGGGTTAAAAAGCAAAGCTAAGATGACATCTAACTACCTTCCAAGGCTGCAGATCTAACCTTGCTGTAATGATTGGACTGACTTCCTGACCACAAATCTCTCCAGTCCCCATATTTGGGGCTACTTAGTTCCTTGTTCAGAAGCTTAACCCAGCTGCCTATACTGTAGGACAATCCCTAGGCAGAAGTTTTTCCTGATCCCTAAGTTCCTGGTGCCACATTCCTTCCCTTGCCACCCCTCCTACTCCCAATTATCTTGTATTTACTTTGTTTATAGCCTATACTTGTTTGTTGTTTTCTTCAATGGAATGTAATCTTCTTGAGGGCAGGACTCATGGATACATAGTTCAGAAGCATTATCAACCTTTGACTCAATGTTCTGATTCTAGAAACTGGGTTCTTGTCTTGTTCTTTGTGACCAAGCCCCAACCTTGTACCTCTCCAAGGCTATGACCTTTACCAACATAGCAGAGACAAAGGCATGATAGGCACAGGAGATCTAAATTGTGTCCCCAGTGAGATATCAGAAAAGACAGGGTGGTGGTAGTGGTGGGAAAGAGTGGTTCCCAGCCACAAAAAATGGCAGATTTCATTAGACATAATCATTTTAGCAAAGGCCCCTCAAAGTGTGCTTTTTTGGCTTCAGATCTCCACTAGGGCATCTGGCTTCATGTTTCCATCTTAGGCCTTTGGATTTTACATTTCCCGGCCTTTGATTTATGTTCACCTGTATCATTATTTGGACCCCCCACCTCCTTTTCCCCCAAGTGGAGATTTTCTTTTCTTCTCTTTTCTTTTCTTTCTTTCCCTTTCCTTTCTTTTTTCTTTTATTTCCAGGTAGAGATTTTTCTTCAGCTCTAAGGATTGACCTACTCACCTGTGTGCAGATCAGCCATAGTGTCTCAATTCTAATAAGTGGATCCCTCCTTGGTCATAGGATTGTGTTTTTAGAGCTAGACAGGATCATAGAGGTCATTTAATTTAACCTCCCCATTTTATAGATGGGAAAACTGAAGCCCATTGAGAACAGTGAAGGGATTTGTCTAAGGTCACAAGTACTAAGTAACAAGGCTGAGATTTGAACTCAAGGCCTCTGACTCCAAATCCATTGTTCATTCCATTATCCCATCTCCCTCTTCAATGTGATCTGTTCACCTTCATTTATGAGGAAGCTCTGACCAAGTCTTGCTTTGCTTTCAACTCTTCTTCCCAAACACTGGAGACCTGAACCCCCATCCACATAGTAGAGTCAGAGCTCCCA
This sequence comes from Phalanger gymnotis, assembly GCA_028646595.1. Taxonomy (NCBI): domain Eukaryota; kingdom Metazoa; phylum Chordata; class Mammalia; order Diprotodontia; family Phalangeridae; genus Phalanger; species Phalanger gymnotis. The sequence continues at coordinate 6,063 of JAQQSZ010006006.1, read as the reverse complement.
TCACCTGTTGCCTGACCTTCATGCTGATTTGCCTTCTTTTCGGCTTAGTGGCAGAGACCCTGTGTTCCACATCTGCCTGTCAAGACACCCAATAGCTTCCCATCTGTGGACTTCCCTGACAGTGACCACTAGTCAAGATGCACTTTTGCCTCTAACCTGCAAGCAAAATTCTCTGACTCTTCCCCATTTATCCAAATGTCCTTTTATTGTGAAAATCTGGGACCCTTCCACATTCCCTGCCCTGCCTCAACGGGTATGTCTAGTGTCTTGTCCTCAACTGTCCTTGATCTGTCCTGTTCCCTATAGCTCTCTACTTCCTGGTACTGACCTTCGGTGCTAGGTCCACCGGCACTAGCCATCTGAAAGGTTGGTTACAGAACAAATATTTATTAAGCACTTACTACTCTGCTATGTGCCAACCACTGTACTAGGGCTGGGAATACTATCAGTCTCACTAAATGAATTTTGTAAATGCCGCCCACCTTGGATAGGTAGCAATGCCCAGGTGTATTGCTATCTATTCAAGGTCGCAGAGATTCAGAGATCAGATGATTCCGCCCAGATTGGTGGGCTTTGATTCTCAATATGCCAGGCTACTAAATAAAATTAATAGGAAAACAAGGAATTGTTTTTATCTTCTTCTTCTATTTTCAGATTAGGAAAAGTGTGTGTGTGTGTGTGTGTATGTGTTTAATGCAGTTTTGTTGTTGCTTAATTGTTTCAGTTGTGTCCAACTCATTGTGATCCCATTTGAGATTTTATTGGCAAAGATAGTGGAGTGGTTTGCCATTTCCTTCTCCAGCTCAATGGACAGATAAAGAAACTGAGCAAACAGAGTTAAGTGACTTGCCAGAGGCTACAAAGCTAGTAAATGTCTGAGGCCAGATTCTAACTCATCAAGATGAAACTTCCTGGTTCCAAGCCTAGTGATCTATCCACTACACCTATTCCCTGAACCACTAGGCAAATTCATGTTGTCTATTGACATCATTAGTCTCTGGCTGGTAAAGAGAATCCAATCAAACTCACAGAATAGTTGTAGGAGGGAAAAAAGAGGAGGATAGAGCCCAGGCAGTACAGGGACCTGTCCCCCTTGAGCTCTGTATAGAAAACAAACTTCCTTCACTCAAATGGCAGAAGACTGGGTGGATGACGTTGGAATCCTTTGTCCTGCCTACACCTCAAACACACAGACTATGTAATGGAGTATATGAGGAGACTACATACTGGTGTAACTTTTCTAACAGGTCACAGCCCAAGATTAATAATGGCTTTAGGCACTGAGGGACAAGGGTCCAGATACCTAGGAGGACAATCAGGCCCTTGCATTTAGGGTGCTTTTTTTTTTTTTCCAGGGTGCATGTGTATGCATAAGTAGGGAATAGAATAAGTCCATCCCTGGGCATTTCTCTGACTCACGATCTCATACAAATCTCCCCAACCCCAATCATGTAGCAGCAGTCATTGGACTGGGAGCCCTCCTTTTGTCCTTGACTTTGCTCTTTTTCTATTGGTTGGCTTACTGTCCTAACCAAGGTAGGAAACAATTCTTCTCCCTGAGTCTGAACCCATCTTGCTGTTCATTCAGTGGAAAGACCCCTGGAGTTGGTGTCCCACGATCCTATATTTAGAGCTAAAGAGGGCTTTATTTTGCAAATAAGAAAATTGAGGCCCAGAGACATGAAGTAACTCACCGAAGGTGACACAAATATATTAAGTTATACAGAGCAGGATCTGAACCCAAGTTCTCTGACTCCAAATTCAGCACTATTTCTTTCCAATGTCCAAAGCTGCCTCAGAGGACCTGGATTCAAATCCTAACTGTTATCTTCTGTTTATGTGAGGTAAAAATTGTTCCGGGCCAGTTTATTTCCTTATGTGCAAAATGCTTTCATTTGGAAGGGGATTAGACTCTCCCCAAAGTTCCTTCTAATTCTAAATTGAGATCTAAATCAAGGGTTTTAAACCATTTTTGTGTCATGGACCCAGCAGTTTGCTGGTAAACACTTAACAACTGGCTGGCATACTTTTAAGTTCACGAATTTACACATGACGCACTTTTAAGTTTAATCTGTATTATTAACATTTTCTCCAATCAGCAATCAATTGTCTCTTGGGGAAAGAATCATGTCTCCTGAACTGGACTGTATGGTTATCCCTTCCACATCTCAATTTTCCTCATCCCGGTTTCCATATATTGTGGGTCAGCATAAGAAATTAGATGAGAGTTTTGAGGGAGCTTTGTGAAAGCCACAGATGGCACTTGAGGACCAGCAGATGATACAGAAAAGGTTTAGAAACTCAGAAATACATAAAATATATGCATAATATTGCATAATATCAACTAAAATTTTACAATAAGGTATTGCAAACACTCCATAAAAGAAAATGAAAAAAATTCAGGCTTCTTTTCCGGTACAAAGGGAGGGCCAAAAATTTTTTCTCAGCTTTTCCAGATGGGGGGGAGGTGCCATGCCCAGATAACTGTAATTTATTTGACAGCAGAGATTTTTTTTTTCTTATTCACTGTATCCCTTCATAGAACCTACCTAGTATAATATTTTGCACAAAGGAGGTGCTTAAGGAATGTTTGATAGAATCAGGAATTTCAAGGTTGGAAAGGATCTTAGAGTCCATCTAGTTACCCTCTTACTGATTACTTGGTGGGCTTTATGGAAATTCTGAGGACTGCTTCTTAGAGTCAGTCTACCCAAAGTCACAATTAAGTTAGGGTGATAGTGTGCTTCATCCAAGAGCACCAAAATTTAGAGGGTCCTATTGGGCATGTGTGCTCCATCAGCAGATAGAGACAGCTCAACTTAGCACTGAGCTAAAACAATTTGTCAAGGTAGGAAACTATAAGAGTGTTTGCCTCCTCCTCCAAGATATAGAATGCCAAGTGAATTCCTTCTTGGCCTAGCTCCATTCACCTTCCTTCTTCTTCTTCTTCTTAGTGGTGGCCTCCCCAGTAGTGGGCTCGGGATGCTGTAAGGTCTATCTCTCCATACATACCCTTTCTCCAACCAAGGGGTGGGTGCCTTGTGTCCCAAAGTCAGAATGAGGTTCCTTTTACTTCCTAATGAACTTATCTTAAAAAGTTATCTGAATGTGACTTTGATGCTTTGTCCTAGACATTTCTTGCCATACTATTCTTTTCGATGAGAATTAGAAGTCACACGCTGAGTCCATCCTGGAAGAGGAAAAGTGTTTTAAAAAGAAGACTAGGAGAGTAAAAGAAAGACTGTTCCTGGGTGCCCTAACTTTGCTGCTGATTTCTAAGACAAACTAAAATAAAATTGGGCCCTCCCTCTGCTTACTGTCATAGATTAACATTTCGGGGGTGAAAATTCTCCATAAATGCCAAATCTAGAATAATAATAATAGGTGGCATTTACATAGCGCTTTAAGGTTTGTAAAGCGCTTTACAAATATTATCTCAAGGGTTTGGACCACAAAGTAATGAGAAAGGCTCTGCTCCACTTTAAGGTTCTGGCTCCTAGTCACTTAGTGCCAGGTATATATGTGTAACATGTATGTACAGTGAAGAATGAGAGAATCGAGTGCAGAAGGCTTCTTGTCCCAAAGGCATTGAGTGGAGAAGAGCAGAGAGAGTGCTGGGATCAAGAAAGAAGCAGCTGCAAGGGTTGGGACTAGAATTCAGGTGTCTTGATTCCCAGGACAAGGCTCTTTAATAACAGCTGATATTTACATATATTGTTGCATTTACTCCTCACAACCCTGTGAGGTAAGTCCTACAGGTATTGTTGGTCTATTTCACAGATGAGGAAGGTGGTGTTCAGATACTCACCGATATCCATACAATTGGTATGAAGCAGGATTGAAATGCCCCCCTTTTCTGCCATGCTGTCTTTATGCGCTGTTTATTGAAAATTTTTAAAATCAATGCTCATGAATATTTGTATTCAATGATACCATTCTCTTGTCTTTTATTCCAACTTCTCCCAAAAAATTGTCTTTGCATCCCTTATTAGAAGCGACTATATCATTTTATACCTCTGTTGTTATTGATTGTAGTAAAAGCACTGTTGTATATTATGATGTATTCATTAATTCACCATGCGTTTATTAAACTCCAATGTTTGATGCATTCTGCTAGGCATTGGGAGATATATAAACCCAAAGACGTGACTCCTACTTGTAGAAAAATTTAAATGCTAACTTCCAAGAGGAGGTACATAAAAATGTTCATAAAAATCCCTTTCAGAAAGAGCGGTGCAGTGGAAATAATGTTAAAGTAATATGAACGTGACACTAACGACGGTGATAAAGCAGCAAAAGCAACTCAGGGATGAGGGCTGGGGTTGAGTTAAGTTTCCAAGGCTGGCTGGTCAACAGGTGAGCCTTCGGGGTCGCACTGCGGCCACGGGAGGTGCAGTACCAAGTTTCAGCCTCACGATGGCGGCAGCTGTCTTCGGACGCTGGGCTGCCGCTGGTGACTGTGGCCGGCCAGCCGGGAGACAAAGGCTCCCCGGGGCCCCTCCCCCGCCCGCGCGGAACCCCTAAGCAGCTCAGCGCGCGAGGTGGAAGCGCGAGCGGTGGCGCGCGGGCGCGGAGCCGGGCTCGGAGCCGGGCTCATGCAAACGATGGGCAGGAAATGGGGCGCAAGGACCGCCGTCCTGCGCTTCCCACTCCTTTCTTCAAGGGGGGCTGTCCCCCCGAATCAGTACAAAACAGCTCTCAGCCTCAGGGGAACGCGGGGAACTCCCATCCAATGAAATGCAAGGAGAATGGGTACGGAAGTTAAAAACTGTGCCCCAATATCTCACGAAACTTCTCTTGGCTCTCCAGAGCTTCCCTGTGCCCCTCTGAGAAATTCAGCTGGTGACCTGAATTTGGGACAAAATCTCCTTTCTTTTCCTTTCTTAAGGATGCTACTGTTTGCCCCTCCTTTGCCCCCAACCACTGAGTTGCTGGCATGATGGGCAATGCCTGGTCGCATGAACCCCTCTGGAATCGCAGTGGGGCTACGAGGTTTTAACAGGGACCTAGTGCTTGGCAAGATGACCCGATTCTCCCCTAAACCTCTCTTCCCTGTAGGGGCTCTCTCCTCCCCAGATCCCTAGGGAGCCACCAATCTCTTTTAATGGTCCCGGCCATCTCTTAACAGTTGAGTATGTAGCCATATTATTGTAGTACTAATGATTATTATGGCTCCCGATTCAATAAGGGCAGTAGAACACAGTGGAAAGGTTCGATTCTAGAATATCTGGGTTCAAGGCTTGGCTTTGCTCCTATCCTTTGTGACCCTGAGCAAAATAAATAGATAGATAGATAGATAGATAGATAGATAGATAGATAGATAGATAGATAGATAGATAAATGAATAAAATATCTCTTCTCTGGGCCTCAGTTTGAAATCAGTAAAATGAAAGAGTGGAGATGAGGACCCCAGCAGCTCCAAATCTATGATGCTTTAAGATAATTCTTAGCCAATCTGAATAAAATCAATGCTTAACATTTGTCTGCTATTTCTGGGGAGGTGGTCACAGAACAAGGAGGGGAAGGAATAGGATGGTGTCGGCTGGTTTGTTTTTGGACAATGTTGGAAAAAAAGATCTGCTGTCTCCATCATCTCCTCACTGTGACTGGGGGTGGGGTGGGATGTGAAATGAAGAAATGTTATTCTCCTGCTCCTGGTCTGTGGCAGCAGTTAAGAGAGAGAATTCTCATCTTAAAGACCATACTTTAGAGAATGGGCCTTCCTCAACTCTATTCTGCCCTTTGACAAAGTCAGGGAACTTGTTCTCTGCATTCAGTGGATATGAGTTGATTTTTTTTTAATGGAATCAGCTTCATTATTAAAATTTACTATGTGCTCTTGGACACAAATCTTATGTATGCTACTCTTTAAGAGTAAACACAGAAAGCCAATGAGGAGAAGAATGCCTGAAAGGCAGAATTAGCCAAATGGAAAAGGAGGTCCAAAAGACCACTGAAGAAAACACTAGCTTAAAAATTAGATTGGAGCAAGTGGAAGCTAGTGACTTGATGAGAAATCAAGATATTATCAAACAGAACCAAAGGAATGAAAAAATGGAAGAC
>JAQQSZ010006005.1:0-13716 GCA_028646595.1 Phalanger gymnotis | reverse complement strand
TTTGGGGCAGCCAGAGCTGCTTAGCCCCAGGCCAGCCCAAGGACCTGCTACAGGTCCTGATAGAATTTCCAGGGAAAAGAGGCTAAACGATCTCAGGGAATCATAGAATAAAGAAACAACACATTTTTGGGCAGGGAGTGTGTTGTAAGTAGTACATACAATAGTAGGGCTGGAGCTAAGGTGACATCCCAATCACAAGAAAAAAAGGCATGGCCTTTTGCCTATGTTAGGTCTAGTTTCTTTGCTGAATTGGGTGACTCTTAAATTTTAGGTGCCAAGATAGAAAGGATTCTGTGGGGACAAATCACAATAATAGGTCATACTATTCCTCTCCTCTCCCCATTACCAATAGATTTGAACTGACTTTGTAATCAGTTGCTCCCCTCTGTAACAGAGATGCTTTACCATGTTTTCAGGTGAACAGCTACAGAGTTTGGGGTCTACTCTCTGTTTCCCTGCTCTATGACCTTCATATCTCTGTATTCCCAAATTTAATCTTCCCCCCTTTCCTGCCCTCCCCTACCAACTCTACGTGTTTATAAATGATAGCTCAGTTTCCTTATCCTCTATTAAAATTTTAACATAAACCTTTGTACTGATAGAAGATGGATTTTGTCAACCATTGTGGGTGTGATTGAGAACAGCTGTTTGTGTGTGTATGTATATATGTGAATGTGTGTGTGATATGTCTTTTTAACCTAATTTGGTTATATTTTGGGGACCTATCACAAGTTTAGTACTGAGGTGGGTAATGTTCAAGACAGAGAAATATAATAGTCAATCTTTCACAAAAAGCTTAAAATATAGTTGGGAAGATGAGACACATTGATTTAAATGGCAATGCCAATAACCATGGGTCCAAATGAAGACTCATGTACTCCTCTGTGGTTCTTGCTTGTAGAGATGTTAAGTGCTATTTATGACTCCCTCTTTGTCTTAATATACCTGCTTTTACTTAGAGAACTCAGTTCTTCTATAAAGAACTACATTTGGTTTATTGTTGCTGTTTGCCAGCCTGGTCTGGTGACTGCTGTGGTCTTCTGGCTGTTTGTAGCAATGCTCTATTACTTAAAGCCATGCTTCATCATCCTTATGACCTTCTGTCCTTTTTTTTATGCTCACTGTACTTTGGTCCTCTATAGGAGCATCTAGGATTGGGTTACTGCTGTTACACTATCCATTCTGCACCTAAGTCCAATTGTTTTGATAACCTTCACATCATCAGGTTGCATTCTAAGACTGTAGTTGGTGATGTTAGGGCTTCCTTACCGTTAATTTTCACTAGGGATTCACAAAGGATGTTGACACCACTTTTAAAAAACCTTTGTCTTCTGGCATATGGCATCTGTGACAGGTTGGTTTCATAGCCAAGTATCGGTTGAGCTTGATGCCTCATTATCATAGTCTGGCTGGGCATAAATTCTTTGGAAAGTGAGTTAACACCTCATGTCTTTCCCTCTACCCTGTCTTCTCCAAACACATACATTCAGTTTTCGGAAAGTGGATAAAAAGATGGCTATTTATCAAACCTTACTCTGGCCACGAGGGCAAGGGAAGCAAATAAGGATCATCAGAAAGGACTTAGGAAGAATCTATTCACAGTTAAATTTAGTGCTTCCTACCCAAAGTACACTTTACACGCTGATCCCTACACCCACCCAGAGCCCACTGATATGGGGTTAAATTTAGCAGTTCCAATATCCTCTTTGGCCACTAGATGGTGATACCATTCCATGGTAGAACACCTTGGCGCCCAGAGCCTAAACAAATAGAGGCTTCCCTGGAGCTTGTCAACTCTAAGAAGAACAGAACTATCTCAAACTGCAGAGGAGACTTGGGGAATTCATGAATATTTTGTGTATCTCCTACTATTCATGGTTACTTCTTTACTTGTTTTATGACTTATTCCTCTAACTTAGTAGTTTGCATTGGCTCCTATTGGAATAATTCAGTTATTTTCCCTCTACTCAAGTTTGTGGAAAATGAATTGGCTCCCATGGTTGTAAGTAGCACTTATTCAGAGATTTGAGAACTATTCTAAGATAGATTACCACGACCAGAAAACAAAAATGCCTTAAACTGAGCTAATTCCTAAGTATCTAGGCTATCACGACAAATAATTTCTTGCCTGATGTGTATTAGGAACTGAAGAATACAAAAAAGCATTAAAGTGTATTCCTTGCTCTTACTGACTTCACAATTTGATTCAAGAGACCAGACGTGGCCAGAGTGCTACATAACAACAATACCAGATCTCTTATGATGCAGTTATTTATGCCCTAAGGAGTGGTATAAACAAAAATACTTGAGTTTGGAGAATGAAATAAACAGAGCTAAAATGGTTAGAGGGGGCTGCATGGAAGCAGTGGGACTTAAGCAAGGCCTTGAAGGATATAAAGTATTTCAATAGGCAAGAAGATGGTATAATAAAAAGGTTGAAATGTTTTAGGAAAAGCAAAAAAAAAACCCATGATGTTTTTAAGGAAAACCACATGATGTGTTTTCTTGTTATTCAGTTATATTTGACGCTTTTGACCCCATTTGAGGTTTTCTTGGCAAAAATACTGGAGTTGTTTGCCATAACCACCTCTGGCTCATTTTACAGATGAGGAACTGATGCAAACAGGGCTAAGTGACTTAGCCAGGGTCACACAGCTAGTAAGTATCTGGGCCTGATTTGAACCTAGGAAGATGAGTCTTCCTGACTCCAGGCCCAGTACTGTATCCACTGTACAACCTAGCTGCCCAGTGTGATGTGCTTAAGGGCTACTGAACAGATTAAATTGTTTAGGGAAGTGGTGATTACATCAGGAAAGTATGGGATTAGATTGTGAATATAAGGTTAAAAAATGAACTTTATTCTATAGGCATTGGGAGGTCATTAAAGACTATTGAATAAGGGAGATGACATTAATCTGGTGGTAGTATGTAGAATCATGTATAGGAGGAGAGGCATGGCGGCAGTGGAAAAGAGGTAATTAATGAGACAACAAAAGAAAAATTCATATGACTTGTGATACTGATTTTGACTATGGGAAAATAATCATACCATTTATAAAAATGAAGAATTTAGTATTGATGGAGGAGGAGGGAAAATTTTGAGTTTCACTTTAGGCAAGTTGAAATTGAGAAGACAATGGAACACCCAAATAGACCGTCTACTAAGAAGCTAGAGATGTGTCTGTAGCTCAGGAGAAGTCAAAGCTAAAAATACAGATTTGGAAATCACTAGTATAGAGATGATAGTTGAAGACTGAGAATAAGTGAGATTTCCTAGGAAGAGAATACAGAGTTAGACAAGCAGAGAGATAAGAACTAAATCACATCTGCCCACATTTGGGGAATAAGAAGAAAACTAATTTTAAAGAATGTAAGAGTGATCAGTTAGGAGGAAAAGAAACAGGGTAGTATGCCTCCCATATTGTCTATTTTAAGTTGTATGAATTCATTTCTTTGAAACATTTCTGCTCATTCTGTTTGATTTCCGCAAACCCAATCCTACTGTCAAGGATATCCAAGTGGTGCAGTCAGGAAGACTCAACTTCCTGAATTCAAACCCGGTCTTAAGACCCTTACTAGCTATGTGACCCCGAACAAGTCACTAAATCCTGTTTGCCTCAGTTTTCTCATCTGTAAAATGAGCCAGAGAAAGAAACGGCAAACTCCACCATCTTTGCCAAGATAACCCCAAATGAGATCATGAAGAGTTGGGCACAACTGAAAAATGACAACAGATTCTACTATCATGCCCTAATCACTTTATCTGGACTAGTTTAAAAGTCTTTTTATGCCCAGTCTTGCCATCCTGTGCATCCTGACTTGCTAAGAGGTCTTGTTTTTTTATATTCCAGATTCAGATCAAGAGTCTGTCCAGGCTAGGGCTCTGTTATCCCATAAATTGGGCATACCTAGAAAACTGCTATATGTAGGCTCATCCAGGAACCAGGGATACTTTTCCAAATGTTTGGCTATGAATTCTGTTAATTCTTAACCCTGCACTTTTTCATTCTACCATGGAAGGTGTCCAATTGAGAGAAGTTATGTTTATGTATTTCTAAGGGTCTGGGGGAGCCCAGCACTGGGATTAGCTTTTCTACAGTGATTTCTTCCAGTCCCCAAGATTCCCGCCCCACTTCTGCCTTGGGCACTGTATGTTCACCAGAGGCCTGAAGTCAAGCCTTCTCTCTGGGCCTCAGCACACACACGGGGCTAATGCAGGAGCATTACGTTAATTAGTTATTCATTTAATTTAACTTCACATTTGGTCTCAATTAAGCCTAAAGTGTTCCTCCTTATAGATGCTACAATAGCACTTGTAATTAAAAAGCAATAACTCTTTGCATTTCTCCTTTTTAGAGACCCGTTGGGAGGCTTACAGAGTGGGGAGAGGAAGACAGCAATAAGAGGGAAGAAGAAAGCAGTGGTTGATAATTCAGCAATATTAGGAGATAGACATGGTTGACCCTGAGACAGGGAAGGGTACAGGTTAAGTCCTAAGACATGATGATCTTGCGAAAGTTGCTGATGTTGGCTTTGAGAGATGGGTAATGGTCCTAGAAGATGGAGGGTATGGCTCAGGTACAAAAGGAGGGAAGGAAGGAGGGAAACAACCATTATATCATAATTGTGAGTAGTTACCAGGACAGGATGCCAATTGAATAGGAACAGAGTAAAACAAATCAAAACGTCAAAAGTGGTAGAGGTGTCTGTGGTGCCTATGTTAAATAATTACTATACAAATACATAAAACTTACATGTTTCCCACATCATCAATGCATTCTGAAGTCTTAAAAGCCCCAAAATGAGTAATAACTGACAACATAAACCCGTTTCAAGTTTCCCCTACTACATCTGTGGGAAAAATTTGGATCTGATATCGATTCCAGCCTCTTCTGGGTTCTAGCTTAAGACTGAAAGCTACAGGAAGAGAAGTTTCTTTTGACTCCAGCCCTGTAGTTTTGACTTCAAGCCCAGTAAGCGGAAGTTTAGAAGATAGTAAAACTATACTTTCCACAAAGTACAGTTTTGTTTAAGGCCATTCCTGCCACCCACAAGCCTGTAACTACTGTTTTAGAAATAGCTATTTATGACTGGTGGTATCAGGGAGAAATGAAAAGTTCCCAACTTGGTTTGCCTTTGTATTGTATTTTAATAATCATTGACAGCCTCACTGCTGTTAGCACAGTGATCTGATAGCTAAACACCTACTGAGAAAGCGGAAGGGAGATAGATATATGACCAGCCACCTACCCATAGGAGTCTTCTCAGACTTGCTCTTTCAGCAGGGACTCTCCCAGGAGAAGGTGACAAGCAAAAGCTTGTGCTTGTTAGGAATCAGTGTTCCGCTTGGGTTGGCCCAGCATCTTTGTGCTGCAGCTCATAGGCACCTGGGGTCCTCAGGAGCAGCAGATGCAACTGCTCTGAACCAGACAGTACCATAATATGAAATCTGTTAGCCTGCTCTTGCCTTCCAATCTGTTTAGATATCTCCCAGTTACCCCTTTTATTCCCTTACATATGGTCTGTGCCAAAACAGATTCCTCACAAATAGTTCCCTCTGAAGCCTTCTTTATTTTTGTTGTGAAGCTTCAGCCCTAACTATATTATTCTGCAGGGTCCATCTGAAGATGATGAGGTAGAACCTGTGACAAATTGGGGAAAATTCAACCTGTCTCCTTCCCCTGATGATTCCCTAAGCTGTGTCCCTATCAAAATTTAGTTCCTATACCTTCTGGGCCAGAATTATGCTTTCTCTATATTCACAATCAAACTCCACAGCTACAAAGTAACCTTAATCTCAAAGTTTCAAAAACTTCAGCTTGTTTGACTTGTGGCCCTTTTTCAGGTTTCTGATTTTAAGCCAGAAGACTAAACCTCAAGTAGTCCTGGAGGGCGTTAGTTCTAATTCTTCTTTACAACATGACTAGTGTGAAAATATGTTTAATATGAATGTATACATAGAGCCAAATCAGATTGCATGCCTTCTTGGGGAGGGATGAAAGGAAGGAGGGAGAGAAAATTTAGAACTCAAAATTTTACAGAAATGAATGTTGAAAACTAAAAATAAATAAATTTTTTAAAATTACTCCTGGAAGGATATATGATGTGATTTTGAAAATAGAGGAAATTAGAGCCCTTGTTCATTTCATGACTCAGTCTGGGATTCCAAACAGGTAAAAGGATATGCCAGACACCAAGGATGTATGGCCATCAATAGCTCTGGTGAGAGGATTATAGTACTAACAGGACACAACAATGTCTCAGATTGGATTCATATAATAGTAAATGAGGAAGAGAGGAACTAAAGAGCCCAAGAAGGGGGAGAAAATGAGGGCACAGGACACAATGTATATTCAATTTATTCACTACCAAAGTGAGGACTACTATTCCTTCCTTACCTCTTCTCTGACCTCTAATCAAACTTAGAATACATGAAAGACAGTGTTAACTTTTTATTAGAGAGAATATGAGACCTATATCTTTTTTAGAGTTCTCTAGCATAAAGTGTTGAATGAATAACCATTATACAAAATTTTCCAAATGTTAAAGTAACACTTTGGATCTAAACGTACTTCCTTTACAAATGAACTAGACTTTGAAAGCAATGTAGTTTCATAGATCATCATAAAGTACCTTATTTTTGGCCTCTGCCAGGTACATGTAAACATTTTTCTTTCTATAAAGGGTTACATTTTATCCTAATTTAAGTCCCACTCCAAATTAGTTATGTACTCTTATTTCTGATTCTAAATAGGTAGAAAATAGGTACAAAGAGGAGAAATGATGTGCATGCAGTCATTCTGGCTGATTGTGAAGTTATTACCATTTCTCTTAAGTCAATGAGAATCCATCCCCACAGGCATAATTCCATAGCTCCTTCAATGAATCCTAATACTCATGGAATTCATGCCAGATCCAAGACATGGAAGCTGCCCATGCAAAACTGAGCAGCAGCTCTGTTCAATGAGAAATTTAGGGTATTTCTCTGAATAGTCATTAGTACGACCGAAGTGGTTTGGCATAGACTGGTTCCAGGATGTGGTGAATTAGAACCAGGAAGAGGCTTCCAAGGAAGAAAATACTGAGGAAAGCCAGTAGAACATAACGGCCAATGAAGAACTTGTCCAGGATCTAGAGAACAGAGAAAAACAATGTCAAAAGTGACAGCTATTCGACTGTTTTTCCCTTTAACATCTTTATTATACTAAGTCTGAGATCTCTGGTTAGCAAAGGTCTCTGATTCCTAGATGTTTATAACTTCCAGACACTACCCTACTCTGGCTTTCCTCTATAAATAGAAAAGGGATTTCCCTTTTAGAGCTGAGGTGAATTAGAGTTTTAATGAACTAAAAAGCTAAGGGTTTAGAAAACATCTAGAAGGGTTCTAGAAGGATCATTAATTCTACATTCCCATTTTCTAATCTAAGACTGCCTGAGTTAATGTGAAGCCAGATAAAGTCCCTGATAGAATAAACCTTAAAATAATACTCTGTAGCATTCATCTGAAGGTATCTGGCCACTTTATAAATCCCACCCAACATAACTAGGACAAATGTGACTACAACCAATTGCTTGCAACACCTGCCTAAAATATTTGTTTCAGTAACATCCCCAAGTCATACACTCATCATTGAAAGAAATCAATAACTATCAACAAGTCACACTGGAAGATTCTGGTTTTGGCACTGATTGAAACCTAAAGTTAGTAATGATTTTAGCCTCTTAGTTCCACCATCATGTTAACTGGTCTCAGACCTCTACTCTCCCTAAATTCACATGCTGATAATCTATCAATCTAGCTAGGCAGCTACACAAACAGAGCAAATGGATAATGTCACAGCTTCCAAAGTCTTTGAACACAACACCTGGAATATAATCCCAAATGCCTGAGTGGAGATCTGGACACAGCACCTGTCAAATCCAAGCACCAGCGTGATTGCTGAGATCCAAAGACCCCAAGAAGAAAAGGGCTGCAACCACCCTGGCTGCTCAAGGGATTGCCCCATGCTCAGCTTACAACAAAGGTCAGTTTGATGAAACAGCTTTAACATAAGTTTGACCTTGGCTCTAGTACAGAACAAGTCTCTTGCGGGCTACATGTTTGCTCGTTCGACACGTTTCACTTTTTAATTAGCCAATTAGCAAGCCTTGGTTGCAGAAGGCCCAGGTCATGTATTATTGATACGGTATTGAGCCAGGCTGCTGCAGGGGCCAGTTCTGGAAATCCTGCAAATGAGTACTCCAATTTTGCTGGCCATGCTGAAAAGCAGATTTTGCCCAAACCCTACTTTTCTCCAGAGTCTGAAACTTCAGTGTCAGGTGATTGATTTTATAAGTATCTTTCTATGGGGCTTTTCCTCTAGAATTCATATCTGCAGTACCCCAAGAAGGAAGCTAACATTCTCTCCATTTCGGAGATGGGGATATTGAGGCAGAAATTTGCCTCAGTATATAGATAAATATAGATAAATAGCACCTGTAATGGCAAAGTGATTTTCTGAAACACTAGCAGAGATCCTGGCATTTAAAAATATAATTCCTCAAATCTTAATAGAAAATATATTCTCATAAGTTTTCACAAGTAATATGTTTATTCTTGGAAGTTTTAGGTAGAAGTATGAGTTGTAAAGATCATAGGTTCCATTAAAGCCTATGTACAGTTCTTTATAGGAATCCTGTGGCAACAGTGATAGTACCTGCTATTTCTATTGGGTTGCAGGCAAAGGAGAAAAATCTAAGCTTAGCTTGCCTCCTGCCTCTTGTCAGATAAGGGCTGGGCTTCAGAATGAAGACTACATTTTCAGACATGTCCAATGAGTGATTTTGCTTTAGTGTACTGATTTGCTGGGGGGGAGGGGGACGGGGCAGGTAAGAGAGGTTATTTTATTAGGGGAGGGTAGGAAAGTCAATGGGAAGTGACAATAAAATTTTTAAAAAGCATCAATAAAACATTTAAAAAGAAAAAAGAAATCATAATTTAGAATGTAACTAAGAAGTAAGATCTCTTAGTCCTTAAGGAGAAAGGCCAAAATTTCTTCATCTTGGCCTGGTATGGAATGATGAAAGTAATTGTTACTTTGGGAGGACTAGGTACTAGAGGAATACTAATAAGGAAGTACAGTGTAAAGAATAAATTTTAGGGGCATTTCAGGAAGTTGAACCACACTCTGATAAAGGTAGCAATTTTGTGATGAAATTAAAAGCCTAACAGCTTTGTACAGGTATTTGAGTACCAAGGGAAGGTAGGAGACAGGAAGCCAAACCACACGAACACAGCCTAAGGATCTGAGACGAGATATCATTCTAAGGCATAGCTATAATCTTGTACAATAATGAAACAGATTTTGGGGCAGTGACAACAAACTATTGGCAGATAAGCTGAGAATGAAGTAAAAGAGGGATCACAACAAGATTGCATTTATGGAATGCTTTTATAACTTACATTATATTTTACATAGCACTGTAGGAAGAACAAGTATTGCTCCCTTTTTACTGATAGTAAAGTGAGGTTAAGACAGGCTAAGGACTTTGCACATAGCTAGCTAAGTTCTGGAGCCAGGACTTCTGACTTCAAGTTGTGTCCTCTTTTTATTGCACCCTGCTGCCTCTCCAAAGAGTTTCTCTGTATTTTTGCTTTCAACAGAAAACGTTCCTCTCCACTGACTACTTTTCTCAATGAGGAACTCCCCACTTCCCCACTTCACAGATGGAAAAATTTACACTGAGGAGGAAAGGAATGGCATTCAGCAAGCTTGAGTCACTACAAAGTCTGAACTGGCTTTGAAGGCTGTATTGCTTGTTTGATGTGATGGGGGTTCGAGGAAATATAACAGGCACATAAATGTCTGAGGGTGTTCCAGTAAAGATTCAGAACTGGGTTGTTTTTCTTAGAGAATGAGCAGAAGGGGAATTAAAAACTCCCTCTGTGCTTTCCTCTTCACTGTTCTGCCACCACAGCTCTTCTAATCCACATAACAAATCAACCCTACATCAGGGAAGGTCCCATTAGATTTGGGAAAGACAAAAGAATCACAATTAGATAGGCAAAAAGAAATAGAATTTTACCTTAATTTCTACCTCTGGGGTTGGGACCTCGGCGGCCCGGGGAAAGAATAACAGAACTGATGTGATGATCAGAGCGGCAAGGAAAACAAAAATGACAGAGAACCTGCAAGACAAATACATAAGTATTAAAAGCACTGTTCACATTTTCCACCAATGTGTTGGGTTTAGACTGTTCCCAGGAGCCAGTATTCTAGATTTTAGTCTCACAACAATGCTCAGAGAGCCTGTTGTCCATATAGCTCAGTAAATTTAAGAGATTCTTCTAAAGTCATCCTCTTGGTTCTGTTTTAGATAGGTACTAGCTAGAAGTATTCCTAACAGGATCCAAATTCTGATGTTGCAAGTGTGGAGCCTTTGTTTTTGCCTCTGATCATATATATACACTGTAATAACCATAACAATTCAAGTCAGAGCACATTTTTTTCGCATAAATCCTCAGGTACTCCTACAACCCTCCTCTTCACTCAGGCAGCAGAGGCAGAACATCCATAGGCTAGCACATTTTCAGAGGTTATTATGTGGCCTTGGCTTCCCAATCATTGCTGGCTTGGGATGTTCATTGCTTCTTCAGTTTCTTTGGGTCCAGACCTAGAGCTTCAGAGAAAAAACTAACCAAATTCTAGAAATCTGAACAAATTTTTTTCTTTGTGAAAGGCAGAGAAAGTAGCTTTCCCTATATTTTTGGCATGTTTTTCCTACCTCACGGTGAAAACTGAAAAATAAATCTTCCCCTTTAGACCATAAATAACATAGTTAGTGTTTATGATAGGCTAAAATGCAACTCATTCAAACTGCCAGTAATTACAAAAATGATCCTCTGAATTCTAAATGTTTAATGAGTGTCAGCAATTTCACCTCTAATTGCTTTTACCTAGGACTCCCAGCTGGAAAGAACATCTTACCTAGCTAGACCGGAGGCTCTGGATAATAGCACACACAGCAGCAATACCAACACCCAGAGCAGCGCTAAGATGAATACTCCTGCACCCACTCCAAGTACAGTGCCAGCCATTCTAGAAAAGAAAGGAAACATCAGCATTGCTGCTTTGGCTCAGCATCACTGCTCTGCCACAAGAACAGGATTAAATGTCCTATGTGCGCCATTTGCCTTCTTCCTTCCTCATATTTCCAGTTTTTATTAAGTTGTTCATTTGTATACAGAAAGACCAAGCTTGAGCACCAATTGACTGTGGTGTGGGTGGAAGG
Source organism: Phalanger gymnotis (assembly GCA_028646595.1). Lineage (NCBI taxonomy): Eukaryota > Metazoa > Chordata > Mammalia > Diprotodontia > Phalangeridae > Phalanger > Phalanger gymnotis. Next base: position 2,445 of record JAQQSZ010006005.1, on the reverse strand, counting down.
TGTGGAGAGAGGGGAATTTCTGATTAATATGTGAGGAAAATTAACCAGGGCAGGTTATAAATTTCTAGAAAATGTCTAGTCTTTGGACTAGACATTAGTCCATAGACTCTGGGATTTCCAGACATAAAGCTTTTTTTGCTCTATGTTTATAGCTTGAAATCTAGCACATGTGTACCAGCTTGTTGTCATCACTTGTCTGTAACAGCTGGACTCAAGGTGGTATACTTGGAAACAAGATCCAGCATCAAACTGTGGCTTTGAATGTTACTAGCTGTGCGACCATGGGCAAGTCTCCTAACTTGTTCGAGCCTCACCTTATTAAATGGGAAAACATAAGGTAGTTTCTTCATAGCAACGCAAAGTGTTGAAAGTATTGTGTGAAGAGATATGAATAAGCTTGTACTGATGCCATGCTACCAACTTACTGGATGAATGAAATTTATGGGGCAAACTACATGTGGACATAAAAAAATTAACTGTTCTGTGGACCTGCTGATCCCACAGTGGGTAATAATATCAGAATACTGAGGGGTGGGGAGGCACAATCCAGGAACTTGGGATTTGGAGTCAGGACCTGGATTTAATTCCCAGTTCTGAGACCACTTGTGTGACCTTGGTAAATCACCTTTTTCTGAGCCTCAATTTCCTCATCTATAAAATGAAGGGCTTGGATTAGGTGAATTCTGGGGTCCCCTCCAACCTTAAAGCCAAGAACTTAGGCCTATTTTCCTACTATTCTCCAAACTCAACCACATCTCTCGAAGAAACACTGGTCAACTGTAGACTATATTCCATACAGGCACGCAGGCCTCAAGTCTTCCCTCTCTCATCTTCCATGTAGTCCCAATCAGGTCATTCTCCTATTTAAGAAACTTCAGTGGCTCCCCTTTGTCTATATGTATTTAAAGCACTTCAAAATCTGGCTTCAGCTTACCTTTTCAGGCTAATTACACATTATTCGCCTATGGCTACTGTATATACCAGGCAAACCGGCCTATACATAACAGTTCATCTGGTCTTTGCTTTTTCACAGGCTCTCATGCTTAGAATGTACTCCCTTAAGTAAATCCAACTGAACAAGTATTTATTAAGTACCTGCTAACTACCAGGCACTGAATATACAAACACAGAACTACAAATCTGCATCTTCAAGGAGCCAACATCCTATGACAGGGAAAAAACAACACAGTTAAATTATATCTAAAATAAATATGTTAGCAATTGGAGAGAGAAGAATTAATAGCTGGGGTAATCAGGAAAGGCTCATAGGAGGTGATACTCGTGCTAAGTAATTTAGGTCATCATTTTATACAACAATAAATTACTAATTGATACTCTAATAGATCTGTGAACCCTACTGATGGGATTCCTTCCAACAACGCATATCATAATACATCCATTCCCATCTATCTTCCATTGACGTCCTGTAAGTTTGCCACTCAGCATGCTGGAAACCTTCCTCACTTTTCCATAATGTCATGATGGGATACTGAGCACTATCATCAATTATTTCCTCTTGCTCTTGCCACTTGAATAGTCAATCTACTTCTTCATACGTTTCTTTGGTGACAACTTGGAATTGAGTCTCCTTTGCAATGTGCTGTCCCCTATTCACATCCACTATGTGCTTCTCTACTTCCTGTTCAATTTCTTCAAGGATCAAGTGTCGCCTTTTATAAGAAGCCTATCCCTTCAGTTACTAGTGCCTTTCCCTTCCCTACCTACCCAAAGTTGTATTTGTTTTTACTTTGTAACTATATAGAATGGAGCCCAGGGGTGGGGAACCTGCAGCCTCAAGGCCACTTGTGGCCCTTTAGGTTCTCAAGTTCAGCCCTTTGACTGAATCTAAACTTCACGGAACAAAAACTTTTATTAAGGGGATTTGTCCTGTTAAGTTTGGATACAGTCAAAGGGCCATACTTGAAGACCTAGAGGGCTACATGTTCCCTACCCTTGCACTGTAGTGCACAGACAGAAGTCTTTGCAAATAGGAAGACAAGGGTTCAATTTCACCCCTGATATATACTGACAGTAACCCTGGGCAAGTCATTTAACTTGTAATTTCTCTAGGCGATTTTAAGACTATAAACTACAGAACAGTTGCAAGTTTCCATTGGTAAGGAGAGTTCTCTCACCTGGCACTCTTTTCATTAATGAAATCACAGTTAAAGATAAAAACATACAAATATTTTCCATTTTATTTTCTGTGGAAGTGTTTTTCCTCCAATACAGTGAAGGAGCCTTGAGAGCAGAACTGTTTTGCTTTTGTATTTGTATTCCCAGTACCTGGCATATAGTAGGCACTTAGTAAATGTTTAGTGAAAGGATGAGTAAGCCTCTGAGGAGGAAGATGTACATGCCATTAATGGGGATCACACTTTGGGGGTTATGGTCCCTCCCCAACTTCCTTTCTAGGTATTTCTTTGGAAATTAACTTTGTAAGGT
>JAQQSZ010006004.1:0-13716 GCA_028646595.1 Phalanger gymnotis | reverse complement strand
GGGGCTTAGCACTTAACAGGTGAAAGTACTTTCAAGGTAAACAAAAGCCAAAACTCCTGAAGTGCCTTTCACTCAAAGTAAACAAAATAAACAAAAGTCAAACTCCTCAAGGGCACCCATTAAACTGAGCCCATTTTGCCTTACTGGCACAGCTGTATCTCCCTCCTCACACTGAGGACTCTCTGTTCTCACTTCCTCACACACTCACATCATCTCTCACCTCTAGGCTTTTGCACAGGCTGTGCCTCCTGCCTATGATTCTCCAACCCTTGATTTCTCACCTCCCTCCACTATCCTACTCTCCCTCCCCTTCTGGGAGGAGATTTTCCTTTCCTTGGTGCCCTCTTTCACTCCTCCCAGGGCCTGCCCTCAGACATCACCTGCCACCTGCTCTCTGGGTACTTCGTCCCAGCTGGCCATTTTCAGGCCATCTCCCAGTTAGAATGGGAGCTCCCTGAGGGCAGGGAACAAAATTAAATGTGATCAAATGTAAGTAAATGCTTGTCGACATCAATATTAGTAGTAACCAGGTTATATAAAGCCTTTAAAAGCTTTACAATCCTTATCTCAGAGGATCCTCACAAGAGCCCTGGGAGGCAGGTACTGTTATTAACCCTATTTTCCAGATGAGAAAACTGAGACTGAGAGCATGCAGGGGACCTGACCAGGGTCACACAGAGAAGACAGGTCTGAGGTGGGATCTGAACTCTGCTTGTCCTCACCACAAGCTTCCTGCTCCATCCCCTCCCCCAAGCTGGAACCAAAACTGCAGGAGATGGAGGAAGAGAGGAAGTGAGGTATATCAGGAAAGTGCCTGGGGCTGCCTCAGGGCCCTGCAGAGGAAGACTGGGGGCAGGGGCAAGGGGATGGTGGCTTCTCTCCCCAAGTCCCAGGCTTCCAGTCAGTGAGTGACCAGGGGCAGGGGCTGGGCTAGGGCAGAGGGGACTGTGAGGGGGAGCAGAGGAATCTGGGCCTCCCTTGATGGGGCTTGAGATTGGGAGTCCTGTCCCTCTCCCAGTGACTACCTTTCCACCTCCCAGGTCCTGCCCCCCAGGATTACACTGTGGGCAACCTCATCCGCCTCAGCCTGGCTGGGCTGGTTCTCCTCATCCTTGGGGTCCTGCTGGCCAAAGCCTGGCACAACCAGAGGGCACCACTGAGCAGCAGCTCCAGGAACCCCTGACAGATCAGAATTCAGAGAGGGGTTCACTGAATGTGTGCATCCCAAAGACTCATTAAGACCTGGACTTCTGCCCAGCTCCAGACAGATGGAAGGGCCCTGCCTTCCCTGCAACCCACCCCTGGCCCAAGCTGATAATGGCCAGCCTTCCCCCAGGCCCAAGCTAATGGTGCCCAGCCCTCCCCCCAGGCCCAACCTGAGGATCCCCAGCCTTTCCCCCAGGCCTCCCCCATTCCCCACTGCTCCTGCTCTCACCCTACACACACTCCTCCCCACTGCAGTTCTATCTCTCCCTCCCAGAAGGGATGATCATTGACAATATCTCTCAATAATGAAAAAGGAAAAAAAATTCCCCCAGAATACTAAAGCACCTCAGGAGTCATAGAAACCTGTAGGCTTTGGGATTTTCTCCATCAGTGCTCATTATTGTATGTGCATGTTTGTGTCTGTGTGTATATGTGTGTCTGTGTAAACATGTGTTAGTGTGTCTGTATGTGTATGTGTGAGTGTGAGTTTGTGTGTGTCTCTCTGTGTGTCTGTATGCAGAAAAGATGGCAGAAACTATCTCCCTGGGCCTCCCCCTGCAGACCTTTGGCCATCAGGTTCTCAGGCCTGGAAGCCCACCCTTACCTACCCCAGGCCCCCCGCTTTCTTCTCCCCCAGGTCCTCTCCCAAATCAGACTCCTCACATCCCAGGACCACCTTCCCCTGCGATGGCAGAGCCTACAAACACCGTAGGCTACCAGGCTTTCCTCAGGTCTAGTCCCTGCTTCCTGAGCTACACAAGAGCATGTTTGCTCCATAGAGTTCCTGAGGCTGCCAGAGTCAACCTTCCTTTGGGAATGTAAATGAATCAATGTTGCCTGCTAGCGAACACTCACCTGCATAGACACCTGTACATACCTGGCCGTCGTCATAACTTGAGGCTCCATCTCTCAGACACTAAAAGTCCCCCTAGGCCATCACCACCACACTGCCCCTAGAGGGGTACCCTGGACGCCAAGGCCAATCATATAGACTCTCTCATCAAAGGTTGACATTTTGCTCCATGCCCCTTGCCTACGTGAGGTGTGGGAGATGGGGAGTAAAGAGACACCCACTCTTCTGGCATCCACTTTCTAGAGAAAAGGTGAACCATTCCAACCTCTGTTCAGGTTCCTAAAAGAAGAGAAAGACTCAGAGAAGAAGCCAACAGGAGAGGATCTGGCCATCTCCATCATGTCCCTATCCCAAGCTTACTACCCTGGGGGCTTTGGGGAATTTCTCCTTGGGTCAGACCTAAGACTCTTTTTTCTGGTGGAGCTGAGGTTCTTCCTTCTCAAGGGGAGAAAGAACTTCTTCACTCTGTTTCTGCCATATATTTTCCCATGGAACCCTTCTCTGAGTGCTGTTTTCTATACCCCTGGATAAATGGGTTTCTTTGCTATTGGCTGTGTCTGTTCTTTGTGGAATTGGCATCTGGTGGAAAGGGAGCCAAGCCTCAGGTAGTAGAAGGCTTAGGGCCTTTCTTCCTCCTTGAGGGACAGAGACCAGCAGTGCCTGAAACTAAGTCATTTCCTCTAGACTAATAATGTTTAATGGAAGGGAAAGATATAATTCTAGCCCACTTTGCCATCTCTCTGAGGAGACCAGAGTAGCTTCTGGCCCCAACCTCCTTCTTCCCCTCCTAGAAGGAACCAAAGTCACCCTTGGAAAAAGGAGGTGGGAGGGAGGAGGTGCCAAAGGTGTGTGTTTTACCTCCCTATGAGCCACAGATTTAGAAAAACATGGAAAGACTTGGACCTAGGAAGGAAGATACTATCCACTTCCAGAGAAAGAACTGACAAAGAAATATACATAGTATGGTTGTACATATATGCATGTGTATTGTGTGTATATATGTGTATGTGTGTATATATATATATATATATATATATATATATACACACACACACACACACATTTTGTATAATTGTAGCCTTCTCTAGGCCAGGAGTGAGGAAGCAGAAGTGAAAAAAAAAACATAGACAGGAAAGAACAAAAGAAAACCTAGGAGGAAGCACAGAAAACCTGGCTTGTTTTTCAAATAGTGAGCAGGATTTATTACATAGGTTTTCATGAAATGGAAATTTTTTTGTTTTATATTGAATCTTCTCTTACATTCTGCTGGAAATATTGTTTCTTTTCTTGTTTTGCATTTAAATTTAAATGAATAAAAAATTGTTAAAAAAAAAATCCGTGGAGGATTTTCTTTGTCAGATTATACTCAGCTTTGCAGGAAAATGTTATTTTTGCTAGTAAGCCTTTAAGTATATGACATTCCAGGATTTTTTCTCATTTATCATACAAACTGTCATATCTGGGATTTTAACCATAGTTTCTTTTTTTTTAACTATACTTTTTTTTTTTAACTGTACTTTCTTGTTCATTAAACTGCTTCCCTTTTTAAATTTAATTCTATTTTTTTTTGGTTACCTTTTAAGTTCCGAACTGTCTCCTCCCTCCCTCCCCACCCCATACTAGAGAAGGCCACCATTTGACACATATATACATATACAGATATGTAAAATCATGCTATGCATACTTCTGTTTATCATTTCTTTCTCAGAGGGTGGATAGCATCTTCCTTCATTGGTCCTCTGTACTCTAAACAAGTATACTATTCACAATACCTTAGTCATTTACAATTGTCCTTCAAATAATATCACTGTTCCCATGTACGGCATGGTCTCTCTGTTCTGCTCATTTTAATCTTCATTATTTCATGCAGGTCTTTCCACATTTTCCTAAAACAACAAATTCGTTATTTCTCATAGCACAGGAGTGTTCCACCACAATCATACACCACAACTTAGTTAGCTGCTCCTCAGCATATAGGCATCCCTTCAATTTCCAGTTCTTTGCCACCACAAAGAGAGCTGCTATAAATATTTTAGAACATATTGTGTCTTTTCCTTTTTCCCTGATCACCTTGGGAAACAGACCTAAGAGTAGTATTGCTGGGACAAAGAATATGTACCTTTTGATGACTTCTGGGGCATAATTCAAGATTCCTCTCCAAAATAGTTGGATCAATTCACAACTCCTTCATCAATGCCTTAGTGTCCCAATTTTTCCACATACCCTACCTCCAATAATCACTTTTCCTTTCTATCATTTTAGGCAATCTGATAGGTATAAAATGATATACCTCAAAAATGTTTTAATTTGCATTTCTCTAAACAATAATGATTTAGAGCATTTTTAAAATATGACCATATATAGTTTTGATTTCTTCTTCCAAAAAAAATGCCTGTTCATATCCTTTGATCATTTGTCAATTGGGGAATGATGCATATTGTTATAAATTTGATAGAGTTCTCTACATATGACCTTTATCTGAGAAACTGTCTATAAATATTTTCCCCTAATTTTCTGCTTTCCTTCTCATCTTGGACACATTGGTTTTATGTGTACAAACACTTAATTTAATGGAATCAAAATGATCCATTTTGTATCTGACAATGTTCTTTATCTCTTATTTATTCATAAACTCTTCTCCTACCCATACGTCTGATAGGCAATGTGTTCCAAGGTCTTCTAATTTTCTTGTGATATAGCTCCCTTTACATCTAGGTCATACGTCCATTTCAACCTTTTCTTGGTAAATGCTGTAAGATAATTTCTGCCAGATTGCTTTCCAGTTTTTTCAACAATTTTTTTAAATAAATATAGTATCCTTATCCCAAAAAGTTAAATCTTTGCATTCAAAGACCAGGTTACTATAATCATTTACTGTTGTGTACTGTATGTCTGCTCTGTTCCACTGATGCCCCTTTCTATTTTGTAGCCAGTACCAGATAAGTTTGATAATTACTGCCTTATATCATTCAAGATTGGGTACTGCTAAACTTCTTTCTTTTATATTTGTTTCCATTAAGTCCTCTGCTATTCTTGACCATTTCTCTTCCAATTAAATTGTGTTATTTCTTTTCTCAACAAAATTTTTGGTAACTAATTGGGGGGGCTTTGAATAATTAGATTAATTTAGCTCAACCTACCCATGAGCAATTGACACTTTTCCAATTATTTAGCTCTGACTTTATTTGTACGAAAAGTGTTTGTAATTGTGTTCATATAATTCCTGGGTTTGTCTTGGCAGGAGGACTTGAGTATTTTATATCGTCTAGTTATTTTAAGGGGAACTTCTCTATCTCTTGTTGTTGGGCGTTATTGGTAATATGTAGAAATGCTTGTGATTTATGTGAGTTTATTTTATATGCTGCAACTTTGCTAAGGTTGTTCATTATTTCAATGAGTTTTTTTTAGCTGATTCTCTAGGATTCTCTAAGTATACCATCATATCATCTGCAAAGACTGATAGTTTTGTTTCCTCATTTCCTATTCTACTTCCTTCCATTTCTTTTTCTTCTCTTATTGCCAATGCTTTCGGTACAATATTAAATAATACTTTCCTTGTTTCCCCCTGATCTTGTCGGGAACTCTCCTCACTTATATCTTTATTACAGATAATGCTTGCTGATGGTTTTAGATAAATAGTACTCATCATTTTAAGGAAAGCTCCATTTATTCCTATCCTCATTCCCTATTTTTCTTCTGGGTCTTTTATATCAAATTTTCTACTGAGTTCTGTTCTTTTTGTTACAAATACCTGAAAGTCTTAATTCATCAATTATCCATTTTTTTCCATTCAGAATTATACTCAACTTTTCTGGGTAAGCTATTCTTGGACACAACCCCAGCTCTTTTGCTCTCTGAAATATAATGTTCCAAGACCTATGGTCTTTTAGATTAGAACCTGCTAGTTCTTGTGAAATCCTATTTCCAAGATATTTAAATTGATTTTTTTCTTGTTGCTTGCAATACTTTCTCTCTAACCTGGGAGTTTTGAAAGTGGACTATGATATTTCTATAAGTTTTCTTCCTGAGATCTCTTCCAGGGAGATTTTGTTTCCATTTCTACTTCACCCTCTTAAGAGCCTAGACACCATCTTTCAAGAAATTATCAAGGAAAACTGCCCTGATATTCTAGAACCAGAGGGTAAAATAGTAATTGAAAGAATCCACCAATCACCTCCTGGCAGAGATTCCAAAAGGAAAACTCCTAGAAATATTGTAGATAAATTCCAGAATTCCCAGGTCAAGGAGAAAAGATTACAAGCAACCAGAAAGAAACAATTCAAGTATTATGGAAACACAATCAGGGTAACACAAGATTTAGCAGCTTCTACTTTCAGGGATTGGAGGGCTTGGAATGTGATATTCCAGAGGTCAAAGGAGATAAGATTAAAACCAAGAATCACCTACACAGCAAAATTGAGTATAATACTTGAGGGGGGGAAATGGAATTTCAATGAAGTACAGGACTTCCAAGCACTCCTGTTTAAGAGACCAGAGCTGAATAGAAAATTTGACTTTCAGATACTTTACCCTCTTGTTCTTGAATTTCAGGGCAATTTTCCTTAATTTCTTGTAATATTATATCTAGATTCTTATTTTATCACAACTTTCATGTAGTCTGACAATTCTTATATTGTTTCTCTTTGATTTCTTCTGCAGAACACTTGTTTTTCTAATGACATGTTTCAGGTTCTCTTCTATTTTATCTAGTTTCGTTATTTCTTGGTGTTTTAGAATGTTACTTGACTCCCCTTGCTCAATTCTAGTTTTCAAGGACTTTTCTTCCTTAAGATTTTGTACCATTTTTTCTAATTAACATTCTTTTTATAATTTTCTTGGATTGCTTTGAATTTTTTTTCCTACTATTTCCTTGATCTCCCTCACCGGATTTTTGAATTGCTTTGTAAGTTCTTCCAAGAACCCTTTTGGGGCTTCTATTTGACATTACTCTTTGGGGTAGAAGTGGCTGTTTTTACTTCACTATCTTCCTCCAAAGAAGAACCCAGATCTTCTTTTACATCAAAGTAGTGATCTGTGGCTGGGTTCTTTCTCCTTTGTGTTGTTTTACTTTTTATTTTTTTTATTTAATTTTTAGCAGCTTATTATCATATCAAAGTTTTAATCCTGAGTTGTGGGTAATGTTACCCTAGGCCTCAGGTCCTCCTTACTGTTATTTTCTGATTTGTTGGAAGGGGTGGGGAAGTGGGGGGGCTCAGCCTCAGGGATTCCTCTCCTCCCTTGAACCACGTCAGGACCCCCAGCAACACTGTGCCAAAAATGATCTTACTCGCTGCAATACCACACTCACCAGGCATGTGCTCACTCCCTCTCCACTTAGCTACAACCCAGGATAACTTCCCATTGAGTCTGCTAAGCCAAGCTTCTGGAAACTGGGGAGTACTTCAATCTTCCCCCACTCAGCCTGCTTTTTGGTGATTCAGTGGAGTCTGGCTGGAGGTGTCTACACTTCCCTCAGGCCAAACCTCAGCCCCCTGTAGGCCCCATCTTTTCCAAGGTCCTCTCAAGTTGTCTTAGGAGGACAACTGCTTTACTTCCTGTATTTGTTGCTCTGTATTCGTTTTGTGGTGATTTTCTGTCAGTTTATGGAGAAAATCTGGAGAAGCCTAGAAATTTCTGACCTACTAGGACATCTTCCCAAGTTCTCTGACTTATAAAATCTCTCTCCTTGGCCTCTTTTCCCAATTAGCTGATTTTGATAGATGTCTGACATTCTCTTCTCTTTTGTCTTTCAGTTTGGTTCTGATTCTTCTGGCTGTCTCATGCAGTCATTGATTTGTTTGGCCTGTGCTAGTTTTCAGAACGTGTTAATGAGATAAGATCATCACTTTGTCTTCTTAGTTATATATTCTCTTTCCAAAGTTTCACTCCAGTGACTGCAATTCACCTTTTACCTCTAACTTCATTCATCTAGGTATTGGTATTCATGAATTCCTTATGGAAAATCATCCCCACCCCTGGATGAGCTATTACTGAGGATGTTAACAACGCCTGCCTTTCTCAACATTGGCTACAATGTTACAATGAGATCTTCTTTGTAAAGACTTTGGCAAACCTTACAATACCATGTAAATGCCAGCTGTGATTTCCCTGAGACCAACTATCATCCACTGTCCATGCCTGGGAAGATGAGGAAGGCTGAGCCTTATCTGGGGTCTCTCCCAGACAAAATCCTGTGGGGTGGGACCTGTCCCCAAAAGTCACTTCCCCAATTCTGCTCTGACCTTCCTCCCTGATACTGACACCTGATTCTACACTCAAGGCACCCAAACCATCCCCTCCATGGGGCAATCAACAGGAAACCACAGTGAGCAAGGAGTTGGGAAACCTCAGTAAGACTGGAACCCAAGCAGACCCTGGTCACACCCTCAGCCTCAGACAGTGCCTGGTCTACCCGCCCACTCTCAACAAATGCCATCATGACCCCCATCTTCTCTGCCCTGCTGAGCCTTGGTGAGTACTGGGGTGAGGGCACCCCCAAACTCAAAGGGATTTTACATACCACTGATGCCAGATACACCAAGTATATACACTTTTGGCCCAGAGAGGAGGGGGCAGTCTGGGGTCACCCAGCAAGGTGTGGAGGGAGGTGGGAGAAGCTGGAGTTCTTAGAGGGGTCTTCTGGCATCCAGCCCATTACACTCACACCAGCCCTAAGCCCAGACTCTGATCCTCTGTCTCCTTCCTCTGGGCATGTTGGGTGGGGAGGATGTGGGGAGCTGAGAGTAACCAGGGTCCTCTCTGCCAGGGCTGTGTCTGGGCCAGAGGATGAGGGAGGAGACAGGTGAGTCCTTCCCCCCTCCCTCCCCCTGCCCAAAGCAGACAGCTGCCCCCAGGAGAGGGAGGGGGGGGGGTCTGGGCTGAACTGATGAGAATTTAAAGGGGGAAAGAGCGGGGAGGCAGACATAAAAAGCTGATCCCCTGGAACTGACAACTCTCATTCCTATCCAGAAACATTCCCCAAACCCTCCCTCAGGGCAGAGAATGGCTCTTTAGTGCCCCTAGGGAGAAATGTGAGCCTCAGGTGTCAGGGGTCAGTGCAGGCTGATGACTACCGTCTAGAGAAAGACCAACGGTCTAGAAGGATACCGATCATGGCTGTGAAACCATCTGGAATAGAGGGCAAATTTCACATCCTATCAGTGACAGCAAACCATGCAGGGACCTACTACTGCCTCTACAGACTCTCATCTCTCTGGTCAGAACCCAGTGATGCCCTGGAGCTGGTGGTGACAGGTGAGGACCCTCCCTGTGCCCTAGGCCCCTCAGGAAGGGCTGGCTGCAGGTCCCAGAAGCCCCTAAGTTCCTCCTCAGCCCAGCCTGGCCCCAAGCATCCCTCTGCCCTTCCTGTCCTCTCCCCTGTCTCTGCCTCTGCTCTCCCTCTGGGGCTAGAGGTGGGGTGAGGGGAATCAGCATTTTTACAGCATCTATTATGTGCCAACCACTTTATAGTTATTATCTCTGTGAGGTAGGTACTGTTATGATACCCATCTTACAGCTGAGGAAACTGAGGCAAACAGACAGGAAGTGGCTTGCCCGGGATCACACGGCTAAGAGTGTTTAAAGCCAGATTTGAACTCAGGTCTTCCTGACCCCAGGCCCAGGACTCAATCCACTGTACCAGAGTCAGATCCATTCTTGGGGCCAGACAGGAGGCAGGAGGCTCAGCCTGGGTCTCAGGACACCAGACAGAGCTGGTGGCTCCTAGGGAGGGGACACAGGCTGGTGGGCCATCTCCCCCTCCCAGCCCAGAGAGGGAGTGCAGGGTGGCCCTACTGCTGCTCTGAACCTCCCCCAGGTCAGGCATAGGCACAGGTGGAAGGGGGGGGGTCTCCTCTGGGTATCCCCAGGCATCTTTGTACAGGAAAGTTTAGGAGGCCAGGGTAAAGTGGACCAGGAGTCACAACCAAGCCTCTTACTCTCCTTCCCATACCTGCCCCAGGGACCAGCCCAGGGGCTAGGATGAGAGCCAGACTCTGCTTTGAAGATGTAATAACTGGCCAGAACTGCAGTTGGGTCTTAAATACTCACCCACTCCTCCCCGCCCCATCCCACTGTGGGGAGAAATTCTGTAACAAAGGACCAAGGATTGTGGCTCCTACCTTCTTTTTCTCTCTCTTCCCTCTTTTTCATTCTCTCCATCTCTCCCCACTCACCAACTCACTTTCCTTTTTTCAGCCAGAGCTGTCCAAGGTCCTTCCTCTACCCAAAAAAGTATGTCCTTTCCTCCAGAGATGAGCTAAACCTCCACACCCAGGCAGGGGTCTAGGCAGACTTAGGCCAGTCCTCCCACCAGCCAAATCTGCCACCTCCCCTAAAAAAGCAGAGTCACAGCCCTAATTGCAGACTTGCTTCCTCCCCCAGGGCGCTATGAACCACCCTCCCTCTCAGCCTTGCCCAGCTCCGTGGTGGCCTCAGGACACAATGTGATGCTCCAGTGTCACTCGCAGCGATGGTACAATTCATTTGCCCTGTACAAGGATGGAAAACAGATCATGTCCAGCCTGGCACAGCAGCATGTAAGGGGGTCTCGGGCCAACTTCTCTATGCCAGCTGTGACCACCACTCATGAAGGAACTTACCAGTGCTACAGTTTTTACAGCTACTACCCTTACGTGTGGTCAGCCCCCAGTGATGCCCTGGTGCTCAGGGTCACAGGTGAGGGAGCCCCAGTCCCACCATGCCTCCCATCCCTCCTAAGCTCTTCACTGAGGCATCACCCTACTTGCTCAGGACCCTGCCCTAGGGGACCCCAGGGGCTGGAGGCTCAGAGGGAGGGATTGGAGAGCCTGGGCAGGGGGTCACACTCTGAGTGCAGAAAGTGAGGACTCTCCTCCCTGGCCCCTCTAGACTCCTTCACCATCTGCCACCTGTCCAGTTATGTTTTTCCCCACACACAGACCATATGTTATTACTAGGTCCCAGGAAAGGGTGTCGAGGAGGTGAGAGGGAGAGCCAAGAGGAGTCCAGAGCAGGCCTGGGTACAGACATTGGGGAAGTTAAATATCCGCAAGCCCCTCACTTTTCTCCTCTCGCTATTCCAGGCTCCTCCAAGGATCCTTACCTGCCCCAAAGCCCTGACGATCCCCAGGCTCTGACATCTTGCCCACCCACAAAGTAACTAGTTATTCTTAGGACAGTATGGGGGTCTCTCTCCCCTATTACCCTTGTTAACCTGGGAGTTTGGCTAAAGGAGGCAAACAACTAGGTGATATGTAAATTCGTACTGTTTATTCCCTTAAAGCTATAGCGGATACATACATCGATGGGGCCAGACAAAGTCTGACTGCCTGAACAAAGAAATGAGAAGGCTTAAATAAATTATTTTAGTCCCAACTCAGCAAGGCTGGGCTACTTCACTTTTATGATCCCCTTGTATGTTTAACCATGATACAAGAAAAGCATTTTCCTTAATGGAATAGGTTGTAAATACAATAAGATAAGAGAGCTGACAAAGTGTCAATTGAAATTCCAACCCCGGCTCTCTGTGCTTAATTTACCATTAACATTCCATAACATAGTATGTGCCCAGAAAATATTAAGATAAGAAAAAGTCACATTATTCAGGATAGTGTCTAGGGTTAAGGTCTCATCCTTAACGGCCACAGGCAAAGGAAAGAATGCTTTTAAGTCGGCCTCATCTGGCCTTGTTGGCATTGGAAGAGGCATTTTCTAAGTTTACTCAGGGAACAAAGAAGCTTAGGTTCAGCTGCTTAAGCAGTTCACACTGTGGCCCTTATTGAAAGTTACAAAAATGATATTAAAGGATATCAATGGTCATCGCTCTCCACGTCCTGTCTAGGGCACAGCTGAGTCTCCCCCCTTCTCAGAAAGAATCCAGGAATGAGGAGGCTGGAGGGAAGAGACAGGAGCAGGAAAAAGAAGGAAGACCAGGGCTGGTCAGGAAGAGGGCTGGAGCAGTGGGGAGCAGAGACAGGCAGGCAGCCCCAAGTCCTCTGCCTTGTCTCCCCTCCCCCAGAAGTGCCCCCCGCAGGCTTCCCATCCCTCACCCACACAGCCATAGCTGAGACTGTGGAGCAGGGGGACTCTGCTTCCCCCATCCCTGACTGCCCCAGTGATGAGGGTGGGGCCCCCCAGATACTCTCACCCTGATCCAAGCTGGAAGCACCACAGTGACCCCCACACCCCTCACCCCTCTCTGCCCAACACTGCCTCAAGCAGAGAAGGGAACCTTTTGGCCCTGGGGACAGCCAGGACAGGGGGACCCAAGGAGTCAGAGGGACCTACCCCAGTGTATCTATCAGCAGGGCAAGATTCGTGATACTGGCGGTGACCATGAATATGCCAGTATAGTTCAGAATTGCAAAGTATAAGAAACTCTCTACATAGAAAGCAGAAGTAAAACATTTATTCAGACACTAGAGGATCAAATCCCAAAACCAACAACCCCAATTTGACATGGCAGCAACTGTATCCCAAAACCAGTAAATCCATCTCAATGTGACAGCAAGGAGATTCAAATACAGTATCACAGCAAGTAACCAAGCCACCCTGTGACCTTCCCTGCCGCTAGGGCCTTCCTGTAAACACTCACGAATCCTAACTGTCTGCTTGCCAGCATCCTCTCCTCCTGCAGTTCTAGAAGCCCTTGCAGTTCTCTCTCTCTGTCTCTCCATCTCTGCATCTCTTCCAGTTCTGTCTCTGGAAGCTCTCTCTATTCTGTGTTGTCTTCTTCTTCTGGAAGCTCTCTGGTCTCTGCAGCTCACCAGTCTGAGCTTAATGGCTACCCATAAGGTATTTATACCCTTTTTAGACCTGGGGCTTAGCACCTAGTAGCACGTGAGCCTTCCTAGAAATAAACATCTCCTAATTAAGTTTCCCTTAACTAGCTCCACCTGAGGCCTATTGAATGGGTGGAGAAGATCTTTGATCACATTAGCACCACACCCAGCTCCTCCCCACTTCTCCCTGCATCCCTCCCCTGCCCCAAAACCTGGACAGGAGCTAGAACTGGGGTCAGAAGAATCATGGAATCATCAAATCTCACAAGTGGACAGAAGTCATTGAGCACATATGCCCATTTAACAGATGGAAAAGTGAGGCCCAGAGAAAGAGGGGGGGAATTTGCCCAGTATCCCACACCCAGCAAGTCTGGGCAGAGCTGAGGCTCACACCCAGAGCTCTCTTCAGACCATCCCTGGGCACCCCTGCCCAGGCACTAACTCTGCCCCCTTCCTCCTCCCCAGAGACTTTCTCTCCAAGCCCTGAATCTGGGAACATGCAGTTTGGTGAGTAACTGGAGGATTCCCAGCAGAGAGAGGAGGGAGGAAGGGGCTGGATATCCACTCAGGATCTGCCCACCCATCCAGGGTCCCCTCTTTTCCCACCACTCCTCCAGCAGGACCTTCTTATTCTCCTTTTCCCACTTCTTAGCCTTTACCAGGCTGTCCCCCCTGCCTGGCTCACTTTGCCTCCTCACCTCCTCCACTTACAGTGCATAGATCCCTCCCAGCCTCCTCCTAAAGAAGCCTTTCCTATCCCCCACCCCAGTTCTCAGTGACCCCATGTAGTAGGAAGGCCGAATTTATGATCTCAAAAAGGATCATATAAATATCAGAATGGTTCGAAATCGATGGGTATACAGAATTCTCCAAGCAGAAGGCATCCAAAAATTTATT
>JAQQSZ010006003.1:0-13717 GCA_028646595.1 Phalanger gymnotis | reverse complement strand
AAAGGAGAATCCCTTGCTAGCAAGGTTTTTTCTAACCTCAAGCACAAAACAATGATGGAGCCAGTCAAGGAAAAGTGCTGTGGTCATTCATGGTTTCTTACTGAACATCCTTAAGACAGGCAGCTGGCACTTGTCTTTTCCTTTCAAAGCTCAAGGGCTGGGCAGCTTTCTATATCAGGGCTGTCTTTATTATGACCCCTATGATGCTGGCACAAAAGAGCGGGGCTACCCTACCCCGCATGGCTTTGAAACCTGGGGCTGCCTTCTTGTGGCTGATGCATGTCCTCAGACGCATTTTCTCCAATATGGGGCAGTTTCGTCAGCACTAAATATCTGTTCCAGTTTGTAGCCTTTCTCTTCAATCAGATTCTCCAGGGTTTCAGCAAACTCCCTAGCTGCCTCTCCTATTACTTTTAGATTGTGGAGGCTAAACCTTTCAAACCAGCCTTTGCAGACCTGAAAATCCATAGGGGTAGACCTTTGACCTTCATTTTCCTTTAGAAAATCATATAAGAACTTAGCCTTTGTCCTATGACACCAGAGTCTACCAGAATGCCTTTTTGGTAACAACTCTGCACCCAAAAGAAGGTTGTACTTTCTATGCAAGAGAGATGTAGATCTCATGGTTTATGCAAATGCTCTGCAGCTGTTGGTGTGGCTGAAACCATGGCTTCTAGGATTTCCTCCTCTTTTTTCTTGATTATGCCTAAAGGTTGACTCATTAACACTGTAATGATGTCCAACTGCAGCAGCCATTTTGCTGAAGGAAGCATACCTAACAATTCTAGTTTTTCCTTCAAGCTCCTCACTATTCACTAAACACTTTCCGAACCACTAGGAACACTACGCTTGGGACCCATGATTTTAATAGAGTTTATGACGTTTAAACAACACAAGATATAAGAAACCTGAGATACAGAGATCACTGCAACATCCCTGTGAGAAATCACACGAGATTGTGCCATAAACAGGTGTGGCATCCCAAACCAGCACGCAGAACTGCAGTTCCTTTACTACGAATTTAATCTTAAGGAAAAAAATTGTGCAGCCACTCATTTATATTATTAAACAGCAAAATATATGATGTACAGGTAATATTCTAACAATACCATACATTTAATACATTAGTTACTAAACTTTTTAAGCTATCTCTATATTTCTAGCCTTTGTGTTTCAACTGCCAGCTTTCACATTCTTTTCACAAATTCTAGCTCTTTACTTATTTTAACTTTTAAAAAGAAATTGTGTATATTTATGGTATTAAAAGACAAAATGTTGACGTTATACAATAATGTGTGTCATTTCTGAATTTCTAAACATTTTTCTGCATCGTCTGCTGGCCTTTGTGTGTCATCTGCGACTTCCACAAAACTTTGCCAAAATTCCCATTTAATTTCTTATGCCAACCCATGATATATCAAAACCACGATGGAGAAAGTCGTGATATGGAAAAGATAACTGTATTTAGGACCTAAGCTAAGAGAATTGAATGGAAGAAAAGAGGATGCCTCAGAAGGTGCTGAGATCCCTGTCAAACACAGAGGGCTGAGGGATCACCTGTCAGAATTACTGCAGATGGGGTTCAAGACCAGGGTCAGAAATCAACAATTTCCATAGTTCCTGCCAACTCAAGATCTATGAGCCCATGGCTTGAGTGGGCTTTATGGAAGCAAAGAGGCCAGTCTGAATTTCTACTAAAAAAGAAAGATTGTTAAAGTTTGAAATTAATATCCTATTTCCCTAGACAAAAATGAAGAGAGAAAGGGAGTGATCACCTTCGTGGCATCTGCTTCTTTGAAGATCATATATGGCTCTGCACATTCTCCAATGTCCCCCTGTTGTAGAACTTTTTCCAGCTGAGAAAAGAAAAAGAGGACTTCAGGTTACGTTTACAACAAATCACCAAGTTAGCAATGCCACAAAAAAACACCAAATTCCACTACGATGCAAACAGAAAGAACAATGACAAAAAGCCATCAAATCCTCTGCAATTGTCCTGGCCGAGGCTGGCCTTGGAGAGGAGAGCAGAAAAAGCAGCTCCTCCTTCCTCCAACATAGTGGGTGGAAGAAAGTGGGTGAAGGAATATTGCATGGACTGTTAAACGCCTTGAACTCAAATTGCTTTTTGACTCTTTCTAAATCATTTTCACAAGAGATGGTTCACCAGGAAGGGAAGGGCATACAGCAATGATAAATTCAGAAACAAATGTGACATGAAAGAAAATTCTGAAGAAAATTTAAGTCTGTCACCATCTAAAGACAGACTTCTTCACCTTTGGCAGTCTAATGAAGCCAAATGTGTTCTTTTTCTATTTTTTTTAGTTGCATGCCCAATGCAATGATCTGCTTTTTCTCTATTTTACTAATGGAAAGCAATTGGAGATGTTAATTTTCCCCTAAGTACTGCTTTGGCTGCATCCCATAAATTTTGGCATGTTGTCTCACTGTTGCCATTTTCTTTAAAGAAATTATCAACTGTTCCTTGATTTGTCCTTTGACCCGTCTATTTTTAGGACTAGAATATTTAATTTCCAATTAATTTTTATCTCTCTCTCCACTGTCCATTATTGAATGTAATTTTTATTGCATTATGATCTAAAAAGAATGCGTTTACTATTTCTGCTTTTCTGCATTTGGTTGTAAGGTTTTCATGTCTTCATACATGGTCAATTTTTGTGTAGGTGTCATATACTGAGAAAAAAGTATATTTTTTTCTATTCCCATTCATTTTTCTCCAGAAATCTATCATATCTAAGTTTTCTAGAATTTTATTCACCTCCTTAACTTCTTTCTGGTTTATTTTTTGGTTAGATTTATCTAGTTCTGAGAGGGGAAAGTTGAGGTCTCCCACTAGCACTGTTTTATTACCTACAAACTGTACCTCATTTAACTTCTTAAAAAATTTAGATGTTATATCATTGGTGAATATACGTTTAGGATTAATATGACTTCACTGTCTATGGTACCTTTTAGCAAGCTATAGTTTCCTTCTTTATCTCTCTTAATTAGATCTACTTTTGTTTTTGCTTTGTCTAGATCAGGATTGCTTCCCTGCTTTCTTTGCTTCAGCTGAAGCATAACAGACTCTGCTCCAGCTCCTTACCTTTACTCTGTGTGTATTGCTCTGCTTTAGATGTGTTTCTTGTAAACAACATATTGTAGGACTCTGCTTTTTAATCCATTCTGCTATCCACTTCTGCCTTTTGGGTGAGTTCATCCCATTCACATTTGTAGTTATGATAACTAAATGTGTATTTCTCTCCATGCTATTTTTCGAGTCTGTATCCCCCTCACTATCTTACACTCTACTCTTTCCCTCCTCACAAGTATTTTACATCTGATTATCACCTTCCCCAATATGCCCTCCCTTTTATCAGGGCTCCACTTCTACTACCCCTGTCCCTTTTTACTTCCTTATGGGGTAAGACAGATTTCTATATCCAAATAAGTGTGTATGTTATTCCCTCTTTGAGACAATCTTGAGGACTGTAAGGTTTAAGATTTGCCCCCTCTTCCCCCATCTTCCCTTCCATTATAAAAGTTCTTTCATGCCGCTTTTGTGTGGTATAATTTATCCCAATCTAAGCCTTCCCTCTTCTTCCAATGCAATTTTCTCACCTTTATTTTGTTTCTTGAGGTATCATCCCATCAAAGTCACCTTATAGCCACACTTTGTTTACACATCTAATTGCTCTTATAGTAATAAAGTTAAGAGTTATAAATATTATCTTGCCATATAGAAACATAAACAGTTTCAATAATTTCTTATGCTTTCTCTTTCTTGTTCTTTTTTTTACCTTTTTATGTTTTCCTTGAGTCTTGTATTTGGAGATCAAATTTTTTATTCAGCTCTGGTCTTTTAATTAGATATGCTTTTTCCCTGAAAGATTATGTTCAATTTTTCTGAGAAAGTGCTTCTTGGTTGTAACCCTAACTCCTTTGCCTTCTAGTATATCACATTCCAAGCCCTCTGGTTCTTTAATGTAGAAGCTTCCAAATCCTGTGTAATCCTGATTGTATCTCCATGTTTCTTTTCGGCTGCTTGCAATACTTTCTCCTTGATCTATGAGCTCTGGAATTTGGCTATGATGTTCCTGGGAGTTTTCATTTTGGGATCTCTTTCAGATGGTGATTGGTGGATTCTTTAAATTTCTATTTTGCCCTTTGGTTCTAATATAAAAGGGCAGTTTTCTTTGATAATTTCTTGAAAGATGTGGTCCAGGCTTCGCCCCCGCCCCCATCATAGCTTTCAGGCAATCTAATAATTCTAATATTATCTCTCCTGGATCTATTTTCTAGGTCAGTTGTTTTTTTCAATGATAAATTTCACATTTTCTTCTATTTTTCAAACTGTTTTGATTTTATCGTATCTTAATATTTCATAAAGTAATTAGTTTCCAGTGGTTCAATTCTAATTTTTAAGGAATCATTTTCTTCAGTGAGCTTTTGTCCTTCCTTTTCCATTTGGCCAATTCTATTTTTTAGGGAGTTACTTTCCTCAGTAATCATTTCCCATCCTACTGACTCTTTTTTTTTTTCACGATTCTTTTGCATTTCTTTTCCCAATTTTTCTTTTACTTCTCTAATTTGCTTTCGAAAATACTTTTTAAGCTCTTCCAGGAATTCTTTTTTAGCCTGAGACTAAATTACATTTTTTCTTTGAGGTTTCACATGTAGCTATTTTAACACTATTATTCTCTTCTAAGTTTTGCCTTGATCCTCCTTATCACCACATTAACTTTCTATAGTCAAGCTCTTTTTTGCTCATTTTTTTTTTTTTGGTGATCTGCTGTTTTGATGTGAGAGTTGGGCTCTGGTCCTGCACTGTCCCAAGCTTTGGTGCTAGGAGTCTGGGTCTTACTGCTGACTTTCACTGGTCTTCAGGGCTTAGCTGCTTACTATCTCTGGAGGGTAGGCATCCCTTCTGGCTTGTACTGGGTTAGGGAGTGCCTCCCTGTTGGCCTCCCTGAGTGTGGGGGTTTAGCTGCTGGCCTGCTCCAGGGATGGGGGCCTTGCTGCAGGGTTGTTACGGTAAGAGTCTTTCTGGTGGCTGGCCCTGAGGGATCTTGTCGTTAGCCTGCCCAAAGGGTGGGGCCCTGCTGTTGGGTTGCTATGGTAACATGCCTGTGCTGGTAGGCCCCAGGGGTGTGGTCTTAGGGCAGGGGCTTCACTGCTGGTCAGCAATTGGGTCAAAGCCTCCCTGAAGACTTGTCCTAGGGGTGGGGTGGCTGGGGCAGGGTCTTACTGTGCTGCCCAGACTGCTCACTTACCTAGAGGGCTGCTGGGCCCTTGCTGGTGGACTGTGCCAGGCTTGGAGCCTCTCTGCAGGCCCCCTGCTGTAAGGCTGGCTGCTGCTGCTGCTCCTGGCCCTGGCTCCCCTCCCACCCCAGTGAGACAGCTGCTCCCCGCTCCTACATCAATTCTGGGGCAGTTTTCTGGTTTGGAGGAGAATGTGGGAGGGCTTCAGAGGGCTCCTTCCTCACTCTGCCATCTTGGCACCGGAAGTCTGTGCAGTGGTATTGTTTTTAATAATGAGTCGATGAAGGATTTAGATAATAATAAACGCCTCTTGATACCAAAAAGGCCAAGGGTTTGAGGCAGGGGAAAGGATGCTGGATCGGGACTCCATGGAACACGGATTCCAGCCCTGGCTCCAGCCCCTCACACCAGGGATCGGGGGTCGGTCCCTGCTCCTGCCTGGGCTTCAGTTCCATTGTCAGCCCAAGTGGTCTGGACTCGAGGGCCAACGACCTTCCTGCATGGAAGGATGAGAGCTGAGAAAAGGCCCCTAGGCTTAGCCATTAAGAAATGATGGACGGTTGTGGAGAAGGTGAAAGCAGGATTTAGGATCGTTTGGAAGAAGTGGGAGGAGACAAGTGAAGGCACAAGGGCCCTGAAGGAGTACAAGGGTGGGAGAGGGCTCACAGGGACAGCCTGGCGAGGCCCTTTGCTAGCAGCCATATCCACCCCTTTGCACAGGCCCCGCATGCCCTCCGTAGCTCAGCTTGGGTGGGATGGCCTGCACAAGGTGCCCCCTGACCACCTCAATGGCTAGCATACACCACAGTGCTGCGACTTTCTGGTGACCTTCTATATTCTACATTCACTTCTGCATGTGCATTGTTTCCTCCCAGAGTAGAAATGCCCCTTGAAAGCAAGGACTATTCCAGGCTTGTCTTTCTATGGGCAGAGGCTTGCCTTGTGCCATAGGATACAAAGTGCGGAGCCTGCAGTCAGGAAGACCTGAGTTTGAATCCTGCCTCAAACACTGACTAGCTGAGTGCCCCTGGGTAAGTCATTTAACCTCTATTTGACTCAGTTTCCTCAGCTGCACAGTGGAGATAACAAAGACACCAACCTCCCAGGGACGTTGTGAGGATCAGAAGAAATAATCATTGTAAAGCATAGAGCACGGGGCTGGAACACAGGGCACTATGGAAATGTCAGCTAATGTTATTGTCACTAACTATGACAATAATGACACCATTATTAAATGCTTATGGAATCCCAAACCCGCCGTCTAGGAAGAAGACAAGACCCTGGCAAGGAGAAGGGTGGCCATGTGCCCACCAGCAAGTAATACAAAAGATTTCAAAATATGTTTTTGGTCTTTAAGGAATTTAAAATATACCCTGGGAGACAAGACTGGAGAAAAAGGAGAGCACATATAAAAAAGTATCATTCTTACCTTTATTACAAGAAATACATCTTGGGACGGATAAGTGATAGAAAAAATGGCGGACCTTGCCAATGTGGTAATTGCAGCAGGGGGCACATGGGGGCGCAGCATGCCTTTCATTTGCTCAGAGTTAAGGTCAAAGTAAAAATTCTCTGAAATCTGAAAGAGAAGGTTTTTTGGTATTTTAAATGCAGTTAAAATTAATTTTATTTAGCCATCAGTTTAATAAAGCTCCATGTACTCAATCAAAAAGATTATAGAAGCAATTATAAAAGTCTCTGTTAACTTAATTTATGAAACACAGAACTACAACCAACCTTTTGATGCCCAACTCCAAAAAAGCTGACTGTATATGAGGGTAAACTATGACAAGAAAAAAAATCTACTTCTCATAAAAGCTACTATTGTATTCTCAAGAATCTTGTTCCGAATTTGTTTAGCAGACATATTTCTCAATGTGACAAATCAGGGAATTGTGTTTCAGAATAAATGCTCCCAAACTGTGTGGTTAGTTTTTGCTAAGAAGGCCTGGTAAATCTTAACATGCAAAGTGCCATCAGATACAAGTCCTGTGCTGTGGCCGGACAGAACCCAAGCAATCTGGGAGATGCCATTCAGAAGCACCGACATCCCATTACCTATTTCTTCCCCACAAACAAAGATTTAAACAATAAGATGTGCTAATTTATGGAGAAACACTCCTCCCCACTCCCACCCCCAGACTCTAACACTATGTGATTTTCTTAGCAAATACGCTGGGAAATAACTGACCAACGAAGGGGGCTAAAACACCGGGACGGAAATACGGGGTCGGGCGACCCCAAAGCTCAAGATCTCATAAGGTTGGCAAGGAAGACAAAAGCCACCAAAGTAACTTTTTCCGACTTCTACTGAGGAAAAGGCTGAAATATGGGCAAGAGGCCCAGCTTGGGCTCTGCAAGTAAGGGTGTCCAATGGCAGAGACAAACCAAAAACCCTTCAATTCTTAGTCTGCCTTCAGTCAAGAAGAATGATCTCTGACCTAAAACGGGCAGACCCAAAATGGCTAATCACAGCGGAGGCAAGCTTGGGCAAGTTCTCGAGCCTAAAAGAACCGGGCGCACCAACAATCGGAGCGTGCCACTGCTAGGCCACCCTCCCTGACACCAGAAAACCCTGGCCAATGGGAGCACTACGGCACATTCAGCAAAGGCAAGTATTTTTGATGAGATTTTCACAAAGGGCAAGAGAGTGGAATTTGAAGGCTGCTGGCCAAGGAGCTTGAGTTTGAATGGTGGCAAATCTCAAGAGGGCATTACTGAAGAGACCAGGAAAGAAGGCCAGGCACAAAGAACCAGCACAATTGGTGAAGAACAGCCATAGCTGCCAGCCTAGGAGGGAAAGGCAGGTCACTAGGAAGATCGCAGCAGGAGGAATCGGCCCATCAAAGCACTTCGCGACAACCGACTTCCAAGAAGTAGAAGAGGTGCGATCTGCATTGGTGAAGAGAACCGACTACATCATGAATCCGTGAATATTACATTATGAATTGTTTATTTATACTGAAACATTGAAAGACCACAATTAGTTCCTCCTTACCGCCTCAAAAAGCAAAAAGTAAAAAAGGACAAGTCACGGCAGACTAACATTATTTTCTATTTTGGGTGGGGAAGAAGACACAGAGACAAAATGACCAGGTCCCAAAAGGAGTCGTGATTCAACGTCAACTTGGAAAGAAAGCTTCTACAAAATGTCAAGGGACAGACACCTTTCTGGTCTGGAAGATTTCACATTATTATCACTCACTTGGATAAAAGTGGCTTCCTTAATCATATCCACGGATGATAAACATTTGAGGAAGATAGTTAACCCACTCAATGACCAAAAGGATCTTAAGCTTGACTATTGGGTTGAATCTGGTAAGAGGAAATTGAGAAAATTAAGGT
This sequence comes from Phalanger gymnotis, assembly GCA_028646595.1. Lineage (NCBI taxonomy): Eukaryota > Metazoa > Chordata > Mammalia > Diprotodontia > Phalangeridae > Phalanger > Phalanger gymnotis. The sequence continues at coordinate 5,113 of JAQQSZ010006003.1, read as the reverse complement.
TGACCCTGTATCATTTTCTTATTGATCCTATTTACACGTGATTGATTTTGTCCTGTAACAGCTTAAGGCACAGCTCTGTGTTTCTGAACTTGGTTCAGGGTTCAGCTGGCCTGTCATGGGCTAACTTTAGAAATCCATCTTTGCAGCTAATCACTGATCTATTCCTGCCTCGAGGAATTTAAATGACTTTGGGAATCTGTGCAAATGCAAGGGAGTCAGGCCTGATGTCTTTGCATCACCAAGCTATTCTCCAAGGACGTCTGCTTTGCTGTCCCAAAGTCTGGGCCCGTTATCTGGCACCTGGACTCAACCAATGAGCACTCCGTGCACTCAGGAGAGCAGAAAGGCCAGGGGTAAGAAGCGGGGGAGATTATTACTAGCCCCCAAGACCAGACTTCCAACCAATCACGTTTGTTCCCTGCACCTCGGCTTGGTAACTAATCATGCTGCCCTCAATCCCGTGACATCATCTGCCCTATTCTGTCCTTTTTTCAGTACTCCCCAAACCCTATATATGGGAAATTGCCCTTTTGCTCAGGTCTCTGGCATAAATGGAGGCAAGCCACTGACCCATCAAGCAGCGTGCCCCTGCTAAGAAATGTTATTTTGTGCAGAGATCTGCCTCAGTTTACCCTTTTGTTAAATTTCAAGAACAACAACTTTCAGTAGGGATCGTTGTAAAGTCACACAGTTGGGGTTCAGGAAAATCAATGGCCCAAGTGTGGCACAGGAAATATAACTAGAGAGCTCACCAGAAAAAGACCGAGGTGTTTCATGAACTGTAACGCCAGCATGAGTCAAAAAGGTCATGTGAAAATCAAAGGGGGCGTCATTTCAGGCGGCACATCATGCCAGACTTCAGAGCAGGGAACATGGTGGCGCCACTGCCCTCAGTTGACCATGCCTTCCATGTGTCAGTTGTAGAAGACACATCTTAAGAGGGACGTTACCAAGCTGGATGATTGCCAGAAGAAGGAAGCCAGGAGAGGGAGGGGCCTGGGAGCCATAACATATGAAGATTGATGGAAAGAACTTGGGATGTTGAGCTTAGAAAATAGAATGTTTCTCTAAAAGGATCCCCACGTTCAAGTACTTAAAGGGCTGTCACATGGAAAAGAAGGAACTCTCCTGGTTCTGAAGAGCAAAATTAGGAACAAGGGGTAGAAGCTGCAAAAAGACAAGTTTTCATTCCAAATGAAGAAAAATTTCCTAATAATCAGGAGTCCGAAAAGTAGAACAGACTGCCTGAGGAGCTCACAGATTCCACATCATTAGAAGTCTTCAACCAAAGCCCGGAGTGGAGGGTCCTGTTGGAAGCATTCTTAAGGGCAGAGCCAAGATGGTGGAGGGGCAGGAAGCACTCCCGGGAACTCCCCTCCATAAACTCCTCCAAAGAGATCTGGAAAATACATCAGACTGAATCCTGACGGGGAAATCCAGAAAAAGTCCCATGAAGTCCTTTGTCCAGCCCAGCTCAGCGCGGCACACAGACGGGTCGGCAGACACTAGGGATGGTGTTGCTCTGGGAGCACGTAGGGCACAGAGCACTCTAGTGCCCCAAGGAAGTCCCAGACCTATACTGGGTCCCGGTGACAGGGTCAGGTACAAGCCAACGCTTTTGTTGCCCATTTCCCAGTTCCAAGTCACAGATCCACGGCAGACTCAAAAGCGGACTCGCACATAAGGGAGCGCTGTTAGCAGTCAGGAGGCCCTGGGTGTTGCGCTGAGAAAGGGGAAAATCAAGAGCCAGCTGCAGCTGTAGTGGTGTGGTTCAGGAGCAAGGTGTAGAACAGGACCTTATTCCACCACCTGGCCCAGCCTGCAGAGGAATAACCAGGGCAGGAATCCCAGACCAAAGAGGACCCTACAATTCTGTTACTCTGAACCAACAGCTTCCCAGCTGAGTGACAAGCAGGGGCCGGCCACAGTCAACTCTTGTTCAGATCCAAACCCAGGTCAGAACTTGCAGAGCTTGGACCAGGGGGTGCTATCAGACTCTGTTCTGGATCACACCCCTTTGGGAGTTCTGAAAGCTTGCAGGTCTCCAGCCTGTCCCTGGGATTCTGGAGTAACATCATTCTCAATACCCCAAGAAAGTAGCCACAGGGCCAGCCCAGACCTTTCCTCCAGAAGTGCACAAAGCCGGCCCTAATATTAAGCCCAAAGACAAGAATAAGGCTAGAAGAATGGGAAAACTAAAAAAAAAAAAATCCCATCATACTAATGGTCTATAGTGGCAATGATGGACTTATGGTGACAGGGATGCTCAAGACACAATTATAGAAGAAGAGAATGACTCCAAAGCTTCTACAAAGCCTCAGAAAAAACACAGCTTAGGCACAAACTCAATTAGATTCTCTGCAAGGGATGAAGCGAGAGTTTAAAAAATAGCTTTAGAGTGTTTTTATAAAAGAAATGAGAGCTCTTGAAAAAAACTGGAAAAGAAACGAGAGCTATGGAACAAAGAATTGGAAAAGGAGTTAATTAATAGCTCAGCACAAGATGTACAAAACCTGTCCAAGTAATAAACTCCCTGAAAAGTAGAATGCTCCAAAGAGAAGTCAATGACTCCATGAGGCAACAAGAAATATTAAAACAAAGCAAAAGGGTTGAAAATGTAGAAGAATACGTAAAGCACTCTGCAGCAAAACCAAATGACCTAGAAAACAGATCAAGGGGGAAAAGAATTAAAGACTGGACTATCTGAACACCATGACCAAAAAAGAGTCCAGACGTTCTATTTCAAGAACTTTTAAAGTAAAATTACCCAGAAGCCAATGTGGAAATGGAATCCACTTAGTGACCTCCTAAAAGAAACCCCCAAAATGAAATCTCCCCGGAAAATTACAGCCAAAATAAAGAATTTCAAGGTCGAGGAAAAAAATTTCCAGCAACCAGAAAGAAAGAATTCAACCAGGGAGGAGCCACAATCAGGATCACGTGTCATTTAGCAGACACTTCTATAAAGGAAGAGAGAGCTTGGATATGATATTCCATAAGGTAAAGGATATGGGCTTACAGGGAAGGAAGGTTAGGGGAAATTACCTCATACAATCTAAGTGCAAAAGTGGCTATCTATACAAACAAGGAGAGGATGGGGGGGTGTGGCTGACGCCTGAACTACACACACACACACACATACACATGGTACAGAATATATTTCACTCAAGAGGGAAAGGGGTGAAGGGAAGAGGGGAAATTAGAGGGTACATTAAGGGAGGGGTCAGTCTTTTAAGCAAAACAAATGATAAGGAAGCATGAAAATCTTGATAGCTCTTACTGAGGTGGCAAATCATGGGAATCTGAGGGGGCAGCCATCACCTGGGGAATGGCTGAACAGGAATGGCATACAAATGGGATGAAATACCATAGTACTGAACTCTTGTCAGCAAAACAACCAACCAGAAATCTAAAGCACTAAATGAGAAAACCTGCTAAAATGAAGGACTCAGTGTGCACAATGAGACAATTTTTTTTGGACCTGGCCAACATGGAAATTTGTTTTGATTCACCATACATATTTATAATGCTTTCCTCCTGTATTTTCAATGGGGGACAAGAGTGGGGTGGGAGGGTAAAAAGGAAGATCTTGGCTGATTAAAGCACATAAAATATTAAAAACAAATTCACAGCAATGAGAATAAGACTCGTCTAAACACCCACACTATAAAAACAAAGTCAATGAGAGGCTAATTTTGCCCAAATTACATGAAGTCTCTCAGGCTAGGGTATATATGCATGTGTGGTTGGATAGAGGGATGTCTGAATAAATAGACACACACACATACAGATACATAAGAATATCTATAGATAGGAGATGGCTGTTACTCAATGGACAATAAACTTGGTAAAGAAAGAGAAAATGATCCATAAAGTAGTAATCTATGAAGTCCTTTCATTGACTCCAAGCTTTAAGTCACTACAACAGTGTCTTACAACAGTCTCTCTCTTTCACACCAGTTCTTACTCAGGGATGCTTGATGTCCACGAATCATCTGAAACTATAAACCTGAAAAAACCAAAATGACACATACCCCAAAGGACAATGGAACGTTGCCAATGAAACATCCACACCAATATCAGGACAGAAACTACAGAATTACAGAAAAGCTGTGCTGGAAGGGACCTCCGTGACTATCCACTTGACTACAGGAGACAGTCTATCATCTAGCAAAAATTCGGGGCCACGAATGCAGCTGGAGGCATTGGGATGCAACATTAAAAGTGCCAGTGTTGTCAGCCAGGTTCCTGGGCTCAGATCTCAGCCCTGACCTAGACTGCACACAACTGTAGGAGCTTCTTCGGCCCTTGGTCTCGTCATCTCCAAAATGAAGAGGCTGCATCAGCCAACCTCTAAGGTACTTCCCCAATGGGAATGTCTGATCATCTGTGCATTATTACACTGCTTCTCTTGAGATATTAAAAGGACCAAAACTGACCTCCAGAATGGTGGGTATGTGTGTATAGTCTTGATGTAGCACTTACTTTTTTAAAGAACTGGACAGGACAGGAAAGCATAAAGGTACCAATTTACGTCAGTGAAAGAAGTACCCAAAGCAACAAGCTCACTGCTATTAAGCCATTAAAAGAAGCCTATCCTTCAACACAGAATAATCTAAAACCAAAAAGAACATCATTCTAGCTCCTGAAAAAAGCAACGAGAACATTCCATGACTACCATCATCTTAGTATCTGCTTGAAACGCCTTTCCTGTAGGACCAAGTTTGTTTTTATCAATAACAACATGCGAGAACTTTGCCACTCATACCTAAGTCTCTATATTGTTTACTTTTGACATTTTTTCTAAATGAAATCACTAAATCACAATGGAGTTTACCATCAAGTTTGCTTCAAAATAGAAAAATGCTGGGGGGCGGAGCCAAAATGGCAGCTGGAAAGCAGTGACTGGCGTGAGCTCCCCACCAAGTCCCTCCAAAAACCTATTAAAAAAATGGCTCTGAACCAATTCTACAACTGCAGAACCCACAAAGTAGCAGAGGGAAGCAGGGCTCCAGCCCAGGACAGCCTGGATGGTCTCTGGCTAAGGTCTGTCCCACATGAAGCTCCCAGCTCCCAGCTGAGGGGAGCGGAGCTGAGCCCAGCAGAGCCCAGC
>JAQQSZ010006002.1:0-13717 GCA_028646595.1 Phalanger gymnotis | reverse complement strand
TAATTCAGCTATTTCATTGAATCTTACTAAGTGCTAAGCCCCAGGCTCTAACCCCTATTAGGTGTAAAACCTATGTGGGTGTGGATTGGCAACTAAGGTGGGGCCCAAGGTGGGGCTAACTCTAGGGAGGGCCTAGTTTATGTGTCTGGGACAGCAGAGGCTCTTAGACCACATGGGTTTAAGTTGCCTCTTTGTGATGATTCTAGGTCACGTGGGTGAGTCGCATGTGTGACTCACCCCTGACACTGAAAAAGATATAAAACCAGGGGTTGGCCTTTTCTTCTTTGGAGCTCTACCTGCAGCAGCAGTGGCTCGAGTGACTCTGGGCCAGCCCTTGTTTTGAGCTCCCAGGCTGAACCTAGATGTTGGTAACTATGAATTGTATTTGGTCTGCCTATTGATGTTTGCAATTTGTTTGTATTTTGCTCCGAAGTGCAGTGTGCTGGCTTTTTCCCTGAACTAAGTGAATGATATTTGTATGCCGAATTAAAAGTAAGCTTGTCAACCCCTTCACCTTGCTTTCCTTAGTTAAGCAGATCAAAAGAACCTGTGCTGTTGGCAGCTTTCTGGGTGCTGGCTATGGGTGGATCTTACACCCCCACAGAAGCTGCTAGCTGGATTGTTGAAACAGCATCTTCACTCCATTTTTTTTGAGTCAAAGAATTTTCTAACAATTAGAGATGTCTGACCATGGAATGAGCCACCTTACAAGAAATTAGTGTTCTCCGGGGCAGCTAGGTGGCACAGTGAGTAGAGCACTGGCCCTGGAGTCAGCAGGATCTGAGTTCAAATTCGGCCTCAGACGTTTGACACACTTACTAGCTGTGTGACCTTGGGCAAGTCACTTACCCCCAATTGCCCTGCCTTCTCCCCTCCAAAAAACAAACAAACAAAAAAAGAAATTAACCTTCTCTTAACTGGAATCATCTAAGCCATGGTTGGCTGATCACCACCCGCCAGACATGCCACATTCAGCCAGAGTTCAAATCGAATGCATTGAATGTAATGATGTAATAAGGAAAGTAGCCATAGAACCTTTCCCCTACAAACCTAGAGCAAAAATGAGGAAGGGCACATGTAACACTTGTAGCCTGGGCACACACGGAGGGGTGCAAACACAAGGAATGTGTGAGCACACTAGTGTCTTCTAGTGATGTCATGCTACTCTCATTGAGCTCCCTCCCTGCTGTTCTGGTGTTTTTAGAGTCTGCCAGGTGCTATTCTGTTTGCTGGCTGCTTGGTGCTGGGTGTGGTTCTACTGGGCAAATGACTATGAAACTTGTCTCTGCCGCCAGCTTCAGCCTTCAGCTGTAATAATCAGCTGAGATGTTATCTCTTCCTCATAAAAGGAAAAATGAGCTCAACCTTTGTATTTTCTAGAAAAAAGTATTGATACGTTATGTTTTCATATCATCTTCATTTCTGAATATGGCCCTTTCCGCTCATCGATTCCTTGCTTCGGTTTAGAGTCCAGTCTTAATTTTCAAGTCTTTTAGGGAAGCAGACCCTTCATTAAAACAATATAAGATTAGAAGAAAACTCTACTTCTCTCCCTCCCACATATACAAACGAAATCTGTCAGTTTGCATAGACTTGGTTGTATTCAGCTTTTTCTTTCCAGAAGAAGACTCTTCAATCCTAATTGTTGTCCTTTGGGAATGCTGAACAACTAGCTGCATAAGTAGTACTAGCAAGCAATTAATCTGTCTTTTTACTTTACTTCCTCATGCTATGGCAATATAGACATTTGTCTTTAGGTTAGGGTTAGAAAGTCATTATAATTCCTGTTTAATTTCTGGTTGCCGCCTTCACCTCTTTAGAATTAATTAGGTTCTGCCCTTTCAATAAAGTACCAAGAACTTTTTGAGTCTGAATCTTTCCTCCCCTCCTCCCCCACCTTCCACCCCCTTTCTCAACTTTGAGATTCCTCTCTATTCAAATCCTGCTTGTTTTATGCTCTTTGAGTTATTCCTAGATCAAAAGTTAGTCCACAGTTACCTTGTCCTCTTCTGAGTTATTTTCTGTGCCCTTGATCTGAGTCTTTATCATCCATACTGCTAAATTAGAATTACTCACTGCAACAATCAAAATGAGGGCTGTCACTAAGAGTTCAAAGAGTTTTACAATGAGGAGATTTGATCCATTTCTCTTAGCCATTTCACTTCCTACATTTGGCAGTAAATTCCTTTTCAAATGAGGGCTTGGGGGTAACCCCATATCCTCACTAGAGAGAAAAAAAAGAGAAAGCCTATGCTTAAGACTTGTATGTTCAAAATAAACAGCCAGCTGGCTAAAGGTGGCACTTAGGTGATGTGTTCCTCTAAATCTACATTCACAAATTCATTTATAGCTGATTATATATGTAAAATTCATTAGTCCAGAATCCTTCCCTCCTCCCCCACCTTGGAATATAGACATGTTTCCCACCCACCCCCAGCAGATCGAGTGATTAAAGTTAGATATACCTAAATCTATAAGAAAAAAAAAGATAAATTTTGTTCCAGGAGATATTGCTAATAATTAAGAATAGAAGTATAATCCTGAGTCGGTCAGCCAGAAGTAATACAATTCAGTAACAAAGTCACAGGCCGTCAGAAATCTACCTGAAACTCTCTCAGTGTGTGCTTTTTGTTCTCACTCGGAATTAGCTTCCTTTTTGTAATATCCAAATCAGATCTACTCCTTCCCATTGTCCAGAAATGATGAATGACTGTGTATAAAGAGACTTGGAGCTCTTTTGAAGCAAAAGAATAATAGCTCACTGTACTGGGTACTAGTTAGTTACCCTTGTATTTTGTGATGTAGGAGCTCTGTCCAGCACTGAAGTGACACATTTTATGGCTGCAAACTTAAATATCTCAGATCTAGAAGGAAAATAATCAAATGGGAAAAGATCTTTGTATAAAGTTTTTCAGATAAGGAATTAGTATCTAAGATATACAGACAACTAGCAGAAATATATAAGACCAAAAGTCATTCCCTAATGGATAAGTAAAGATATGAACAAACAATTCTTAAGAAAAGAATAGCAAACTCTTAACATCCACATGAAAGAATGCTCCAAATCACCAATAATTATACATACAAATCAAAACAACCCCAAAGTTTCACCTCACAGCCAGCAAATTGGCAAAGATGGCAAAAAAAGGGGATAATTGATATTGGAAGGGCTGTCCAAAGACGAGAAAATTAGTGCATTGTTGGTGGAACTGTAAAGTGGCCCAAACATTCTGGATAGTAATTTGGAATTATACAAATATAAGTAACTTAAATATCCATATACTTTGATTCAGAGATTCCATTGCTGGGTATATACCTCAAAGGGTATATATGTCCCTTACCAAAAATAGTCCCTATGTGTACTAAAATATTTGTAGTAGCACTTCTTATGATAAAGAAATAGAAACCACTAATTCATTGTTGGTGGAGCTATGAGCTGATCCAACCATTCTGGAGAGCAATTTGGAACTATTCCCAAAGGGCTATAAAAATGTGCATACCCTTTAACCCAGCAATACCACTTCTAGGTCTGCATCCCTAAGAGATCATAAAAATGAGAAAAGGACCCACATGTACAAGAATATTTATAGCAGCTCTTTTTGTGGTGGCTAAGAATTGGAAATCGAGGGGATACTCCTCAATTGGGGAATGGCTGAACAAGTTGTAGTATATGAATGTAATGGAATACTATTGTGCTATAAGAAATGATGAACAGGCAGATTTCAGAAAATCCTGGAAAGACCTATATGAGCTGATGCAGAGTAAAGTGAGCAGAACCAGGAGAACAGTAACACAGTACACAGTAACAGCCACAGTGTTGGAGGACTGATTTTGATAGACTTAGCCCATCTCAGCAATGCAAGGATCTAAAACAATTCCAAAGGACTCATGATGGAAAATGCCATCCACATCCAGAGAAAGAACTATGGAGACCTAGTGCAGAGTGAAGCAGACTATTTTCTTTTTTTTTGTTTTATTTCTTTTCTTTCTCATGGTTTCTCCCATTTGTTATAATTCTTCTATACAACATGACTAATATGAAAATATGTTTAATAGGAATGTATATGTAGAAACTACATTGAACTGCATGCTGTCTTGGGGAGGGAGGGGGGAAGGAGAAGGAGAAAATTTAAAACTTATGGAAGTGAACGTTGAAAACTAAAAATAAATAAATTAACTAATAAAAAAGAAATGGAAACAACCTAGATGTCCAGCAATTAAGGAATGGCTCAACAAATTATGGTACATAATTATAGTGGAGTATTATTGTGATATAAGAAACAACAAGCATGATAAATACACTGAAACATGAAAGACTTAAATGAGTTGATGCAAAGTGAAGTAAGCACAGCCAGGAAAACAATATACGCAATGACTTCAACAATGTAAATGGAAAAAACCCGCAAAACAATAGAAAATGAATGTTTCTAAATTATCAAAAAAAATAAAATTGATACCAAGGAAGTGATATCAGAAGACATCTGTTGCCCTGCTCTTTTGCAGAAGGCTGGGGTTCCATGAACATTGAACATAATGTAATACTTTTTTCAAAATGTTCATCAGTGTAGCTGAATTTTTTCCTCTTTCCTTCCTTCCTTTGTTCCTTCCTTCCTTCCTTCTTTCCTCCCTCCCTTCTTTATTCTTTTCTTCCTTTTTTAAAGTGACTCTCTGGGAAATGCAGATCAAAACAACTCTTAGGTACCACATACATGACAAAACAGGAAAATGATAAATGCTGGAGAGGATGTGGGAAAATTGGAACATTAATACACTGTTGGTGGAGTTGTGAACAGATCCAGCCATTTTGGAGAGGAATTTGGAACTATGCCCAAAGGGCTTTAAAAATGTGCATACCCTTTGACCCAGCAATACCACTTCCAGGGCTGTATCCCAAAGAGATCATACAAGTGGGAAATGGACCTATATGTACAAAAATATTTATAGTGGAAATCAAGGGGATGCCCATCAATTGGGGAATGGCTGAACAGGTTGTGGTATATGAAGGTAATGGAATACTATTGTGCTATAAAAAATGGGGAAGATACGGACTTCATAATAACCTTGGAAAGACCTACATGATCTGATGCTGAGTGAGCAGAGCAGAACTGGGAGAACATTCCACAGACATATTGTTTCTGTGATGACTAGCCCTGATAGACTTGGGTCTCCTCAGCAATACAAGGCTCAAAGACAACTCCAAAGGACTCATGATGGAGAGAGCTATCTACATCCAGAGAAGGAACTGTGGAGTCTGAATGCAGACTGAGGCAAACTATTTGCTCTCTTTTTTTTCCTCTTTTTTTTGGTTTTATGTCTTCTCGCTCATGATTCATTTCATTGGTCATAATTCTTCTTTGCAACTTGACTATTGTGTAAATAAATTTAATGTGAAGGTCTATCTATATCGGATTGCATGCTGTCTTGGGGGGATAGGAGAGAGGGGAAGAAAGGGAAGAAAATTTGAAACTCAAGAACAAGTAAAACTAAGTGTTGTAAAAACTAAAAATAAAAAATCTAATTAAAAAAATAAAGCGACTCTCTGGGAGGGAGAAGGAGAGAGTTATGGAGGAGATGCAGGCAGCATAAAAACAAAAGATTTCAATATAAATCTGATTTTTAAAAAAGAAACAATGAGACGAAAGTCTTTCTCTGGTTCTCTCAAGAACGAATCTGGTCACTGTATGTCTAGGTCCAGAGCAGTGGTACCCCTTTAGTAAAGAGGAGGAGGGCAAAGCACCCCAGAGCCTTGGGCCTAGCACCAGCGTTAATTGTTGGACTATACATAAGGAGAAAGATGATGACTGAGGGAAGTTATGGGGGAGGGGAAGAAGCAAAGGCCTTCTTTACTCTTTGTGGAAGCTTGGGAAGAAACAGCTGCTCTGCTGGCTGATGGCCAGAACATAGGGATCCTCCCACCAAAGCACAAGGAGTTCTCTCCAGGCTCACTTCCTCACTTGTTTTTTTTCCAACAACTGCTCCCAAAGTGCCCCCAGTCAGGCCTGTAGCGAGATGATCCATAGGGTGTCCAGATGAAAGCACTGGATAGGTTCCTCAGGCCTATAGGCATTAACCAATTTGCCCTACTTTTCATTAGCTTGAGTTTTCCTTTCCTGATCTTAATCCAACCTTGAGATTTTCTGAACAGTATGAGCAAAAGTAGGTTTAACAGTTGGGGACCTTACAGAAGGAGAAAACAACATGTTCCTTTTTGCTAGAGAAGGAAGATTCCCAGAAGAGAGCTTGGAGATGTTTTTTGCCAGGAGCTTTCTGCATTCTCTCTCCCCCTCTAGCCCCACGCCTCTCTTTTTGTCTCTCTGTCTCTCTCTCTTCTTCACTCTCTCCTCTCTCTCTCTCTCCTCTTTTCTCTCTTTCTCCCAGTCTCTCTCTCTCTCTCTCTCTCTCTCTCTCTCTCTCTCTCCCTCTCTCCACACACACACACACACACACACACACACACACACACACACACACACACACACACCACACACACACAAAGGAGATAAGAACTGGACCTGGGCTTTCACCACTATGAGAAACTCCCCAGGTAAGAAAACTTCCCCCATAAATGCAGGTTAACCCTTTCTTTGCGGCTTTAAGAGAGGTGACAAAAGCCCTGAGAGGCAGATGATCTGCTCAGTGTCAAACAGCCAGTTTGTATCAAGAGTCAGCACTTGAACTCAGTCTTCCTGGCTTCCGGACCAGTTCTGTATCTGCTATGCCCTGCTTCCTCTCCTTACAAACAGCATGATACAAAGCAGGCAGAATCTATCTTTAAAAGGCACATGCATTAGAATCAGGATGGAATCCATGCTCCTGTGTAATTCATGGGTCCTGTGGCTCATGAACCATGAGAGGTATGTCCTAAGGGGTGACGTGCACCCAGACCGTGTCATCATTCTCTGGAAAAGATTGCTTGTGAGTTAGGAGCTCCCCACAGCTCAGTGCTGGCTGATGCTGGTCTACATTGTCACCTAAAGTCACCTCTCATAAGCAGGTCAGCATTGGAGTAACTCTTGACGACTTTGTAGCACTCCTTGAGCCCAGGCTGGCTTCTAGCCCTGAAGATTCCTAGGAAGGTTGGAAGTTCTACCCTCTAGCAACCAGATACTGCACAACCTTTGCTTCCTCCTGTTCCCTGGCTTCTCATTACCTCACAAAGGTTCAAAGAGTTCTGCCATCTCATAGGCAGAGGCCACCAAGGTGACGTAAGCCCGATCTCTTGAAACGGAGCTGGATATGCCCAGGGGTGTCTTACAGGGATCAACTTCTCTACTGCAATAACAGCTGGCATTTAAATCACACTTTAAGATTGGCAAATAACTTTACATGCATTGTCTCAATGTTTTAATCCTCAGGCAACACTAAGGTGGTTACTCCTGGTATTCTTAGCTCCATTTTACAGATGAGAAAACCGAGCCTGGGAGAGGAATAGCAGCTCGTACATAGCGTGGTGACATAAACTGTTAGCATGAGAATCAGGATTCAAACTCACGTCTCCCTGACTAAATCTAGTCCTTTGTCCTGTAACAAGCTCCTCTCTCCTTAGCAAGCAGCAGTGGAAAAATCACTGATTCTGGACCCAAAGGTCCTGCCTTCAAAGCCCACAACAAGCGAAGTGCAAGGTTAAGCAGTAGACTAAGTACTGGGGATACAAGTACGAAGTATAAAAGGAGCCCTACTCTAAATGAGCTTATGTGATGATCATAGCCATGATATTTGTTCAGTGCTGTAAGGTCTTCGAAGCATTTTACAAATGTCTTCTCATTCGATCCTCACAATAATCCTCTGAGGTATTATTCCTATTTAATAGTCGAGGAAACTGGGTATGAGAGAAGTGAAGTGACTTGCCCAGGGTAATGCAGCAGGATTTGAACTAACTTGGTTAGTTAAGTCTTCGTAACTCCAGGCCCAGGGCTTTATCCACTGCAATACCCAGCTGCTTCTAATGGAGGATACAAGCACATATAAAAATACGTGTGGCCTCAGTGTTGAGTTTATATGTATATATAAGCACGTATATGTATATATACACATATATGAAAGTAATTCTACACGAGGTGGTTTGGGAAGAAGTAGGGAGATCAGGAAAGGCATCATGAAAAAGATGATGCTTGAGCTCCTTTTATTTTACTTATTTTCTTTTTAATTTGTGAAATAACAGCAAGCATTTCCATAACAGTAGAATTTTTAAAAGATGATTTTCTTAAAGAAAGAGAAAGGCTCTCTGAGTCAGAGGTAAGGTGAGACTCTATGCCAGGGGTGGAAGGTGGCTGGTATGAAGGCAGAGAGACAGAGTCTTGAGATGGAGAAAATGGTAGGAAAGGGAATTTACACTGATCGGCTTCAATTTTTTCAGTCGATAGTCAAGGTCCTCAGCTGAGAGAAAACCAGGATGAGGGGATGGGGGAGGAACTTCAGAAGAAAAGAGAAGGTTTGGAAAAGCTTCCTTGGGGAGGGAAGTAGGGAAACCATGAGGAAAGAAGAGGAGGACCGTCTTGCTGCAGGGAGGTCCCAGCTGAGTCTAGATAACTTGGATGTGTAAGCCACCCGGTCAGGGCAGTTGTGAGACCTCCTTCAGCTTCCTTCAGCAGCTGCTGAGTGGGTAGTAGAGTGGGGGAAGGAGGGAGAGGTGATAACACAGGGCTGTGGTTTGACAGAAGAGCAGCAAAAGGAGCCTAGGACAAGAGATTCAAAAGCAGAGACAACATGGAACTAAAATGACTAAGCTTAGAGAGGCAGGAGAGTGAATTCAGAACAGAGGTCATGACCTGGAAAGGGTAGAGGGATAGGGAGAATGAAGTGCCCACACTGAGGGTGAAGAGCAGGTATAGGATGGGTGAGATATGGAGAGTCAGATTAGGAGGAGGATATGGTCAGATGGGGGAACAGCTGCTTACTGTATGACCTTGGACAGGTCACTTAACTTGCACAGGCTTCAGTTTCTTTCTATATAAAATGAAAGAGTTGGACTAAATAGCTTCTAAAGTCTTCCAGCTCGACATTGATAATCCTATGAGACAGTATGTGTAAAGCTCTTTGCAGACCTTTAAGCATTATATAATTATATTACCTGATGAATTTTAAATCCAGTGCCTTTTTGTAGCACCCTGACAGGTAACAGGAACTTCTGGTGCTTCATCAGGGTGCAACAATTGAGGTGGAGGGCACGTTGAATTAGATAACTTTGAGTCCTAGGGAACCCATTAGCTCAATGAGACGTCATTTCTAAAAAGGCAATACTGTGTTTTGAAGGCCTGGAAATTCCCTCCCTGGAGTTCTCTTTGGAAAAGAAGGAAATCTCTAGTTATACCTGTGCAAAGATCCTTATTACAGTCTCTAATCTGACACGAAGTTATATCGTATACAATCTGAATATTAAATAATTGATAATCAATAAGCATTTATTAAGTGTTCACTATGAGCCAGATACTATGATAGATAAAGTATTTATTTGTTTGTTTGTTTGCCTTTTTTTTTAAGGTAGTTGGGGTTAGGTGACTTGCCCAGGGTCACGCAGCTAGTAAGTGTCTGAGGCTACATTTAAACTCAGGTCCTCCTGACTCCAGGACCAGCGCTCTATCCACTATACCAGCTAGCTGCTCCTCTTTTATGCTTTGGTTGTTTGTTTGTTTGTTTGTTGTGTGTGTATGTGTGTGTGTGTGTGTGTGAGAGAGAGAGTCCTTTTTTAATTATTATTTAAACATTCTTCTTAAAATATTTTGAGTTCCAAATGCTCTCCCTTCCTTCCCTTCCTTGCCCACTGAGAAGGCAAGCAATATGATATCAATCATACATAGTTATACATTTAAAATCATGTAAAACATTTCCATATTAGCTATGTTGCAAAAACAAAGGCAAGGATAATAAAGAAAGTGAAAAAAATTATACTTCAATTTGTACTCCACATTCATCAGTTCTCTCTTCCCCCACCCCCTCTCTTTCTCCCTCTCTTTCTCTGGAGG
Organism: Phalanger gymnotis; assembly: GCA_028646595.1. Lineage (NCBI taxonomy): Eukaryota > Metazoa > Chordata > Mammalia > Diprotodontia > Phalangeridae > Phalanger > Phalanger gymnotis. Next base: position 3,755 of record JAQQSZ010006002.1, on the reverse strand, counting down.
TAGATAGCATTTTTCATCACAGGTCTTTTAGAATTGTCCTGGATCATCGTATTGGTCAGAGTAAGTCTTTCACAGCTGATCATCATTAAATATTTCAATTACTGTGTATAATGATTGTCTAATCCTGCTCACTTTACTCTGCATTAATTCACATAGGCCTTCCCAGGTTTTTTTTGAAACCATCCTGCTCATCATTTCCTATAGCACAATAATATTCTATCACAATCCTATACCACAACTTGTTCAGTCACTCCTCAATTGATGGGCATCCTCTCATTTTCCAATTCTTTGCTGCCACAAAAAGAGCTGCTATAAATATTTTTGTACGTATAGGTTCTTTTCCTTTTTCCTTGATCTTTTTGAGATACAGAACTAGTAGTGGTATGCTGGGTCAAAGGGTATGCCATTTTATCGCCCCTTGGGTATCGTTCCAAATTGTTCTCCAGAATGGTTGGACCAACTCACAACTCCACTAGCAATGCACTAGTGTTCCTGCTTCTCAAAACCCACTACAGAATTTGTCATTTTCCTTTTCTGTCACATGAGCCAATCTGATAGGTGTGAGGTGGTACCTCAGAGTTGTTTAATTTACATTTTTCTGATCAAGACTGATTTAGTGCCTTTTTCTATGTAACTATAGACAGCATTGATTTCTTCTTCTGAAAATTCTCTGTTTATATCTTTTGACCATTTATCAATTGGGAAATGGTTCTTATCTTATAAATTCAACTCAGTTCCCTATGTATTTGAGAAATGCAGCCTTTATCAGAGAAACTTGCTGTAAAAATTCTTTCTCAGTTTCCTGGCTTTCTTCTAATTTTGGCTGCCCTGGTTTTGTTTATGCAAAACCTTTTAATTTCATGAAATCAAAATTATCCATTTTACTTCCCATGATTCTTTCTATCTCCTGACTGATCAGAAACTCTTCCCTTATCCATAGATCTGACAGGTAAATTTTTCCATTCTGCCCTAATTTACTTATGATATCACTATTTATGTCTAAAACATCTTTAGTACCTATTTTAACCTTATCTTGGATGTTTATCTATGCTAGTTTCTATCAAACTGTTTTCTAGTTTTTCCACCAATTTTTGACAAATAGTGATCTTTTGCCTCCAAAGCTTGGATCTTTGGGTTTATTAAATACTAGATTACTAGAGTTATTTATTAGTGTGTATTGGGTACCTAGTCTATTACACTGATTTGCCACTCTTTTTTTAGCCAGTACCAGATTATTTTATTTACCACTTTGTAATATAGTTTAAAATCTGGTAACACTAGACTACCTTCCTGTACTTTTTTCTCCTCAATTCTCTTGTTATTCTTGATCTTTTGTTCTTACAGGTGAATTTTATTTTTTTCTAGATCTATAAGATAATTATTTGGTAGCTTGATTACTATGGCACTAAATAAGTAAGTGAATTTAGATAGAATTGTCATTTCTATTATATTGGTTATGCCTACTCATGAGTAATTACTATTTCTCCAGTTGTTTAGATCTGACTTTATTAGTATGAAAAGTGTTTTATAATTGTGTGCCTATAGTTCCTGGCAAGTAGACTTCCAAATATTTCATATTGTTTGCAGTCATTTAAAATGGAATTTCTCTATCTCTTCCAGCCAGGTTTTGTCGGTAATATGTAGAAATGCTGGTGATTTATGTAGATTATTTTATATCCTGCAACTTTGCTAAAGTTTATTGTTTCAACTAGATTTTTGCTTAATTGTCTAGGGTTCTCTAAGTGTACCGTCATATCATCTACAAAGAGTAATAGTTTTCTTTCCTCATTGCTATTCTGAGTCCTTCAGTTTCTTTTTCTTGTCTTTTTGCTATAGGTAGCATTTCTAGTACAATATTGAATAGTAGTAGTGATGATGGATAGCTTTGCTTCGTGTTTGATCTTACTGGGAAGGTTTCCAGTTTATTCTCATTACAGATAATGCTTGCTCTTGGTTTTAGATAGATGCTACTGATCATTTCAAGAAAGGTTCTGATTATTTCTATGCTTTCTAGTGTTTTTAATGTGAATGAGTGTTGTATTTTCCAAAAGTTTTTTCTGCATGTATTAGTGGAATCATATGATTTTTGTTGTTTTTGTTATGAGATGGCCAAATTATCCTGAAAGTTTTCCTAATATTGAACTAGCCCTGCATTCCTTGTATAAATCACACCTGCTCATAGTGTATGATTCTTGTGAAACATTGCTACAATCTCCTTGCTAATATTTTATTTAAAATTTTTGCATCAATATTCATTAGGAAAATTGGCCTATAGTTTTCCTTCTCTGTTTCTGCTCTCCTTAGTTTAAGTACAAAACCATGTTTGTGTCATATAAGGAATTTGATAGGACTCTTTTTTACCTATTTTTTTCAAATACTTTGTATAGTATTGGAATATAATTACTGTGTATTTTCCTCTATCTTATTTTCTTCTATTTCCTTTGCTCTCTCTCTGTCTCTGTCTCTCTGTCTCTCTCTGTCTCTCTCTGTCTCTCCCCCCTCTGTCTCTCTCTCTGTCTATCTTGTCCCTCCTCAAAAGTCTGTTTTGCTTCTGACTGCTGTCTCCCTTAATCCATCCCTCCCTTTTTCTGATTACTTCCCTTTTCTCTTATCCCCTTTTCCTTCTACTTCTCTGTTGGGTAAGAGATACCTATCCCCAATTGAGTGTGTGTGTACGTATTGTCAACCTTCCAGAGTCTGTTCTAAGAAAAACAAATAAAATTAGGTTGTATGTACATGTTTATTTCTCTCAAAGTGGGCAACACACAGGAAGCTCAATTAGAATGAGCTCAAAGAAAGGCTACTTGAAGGAAACTATATAGAAATCTAGTTTCCTCCTCTCTCCTTACTCAGGATGCCTGTGTCTTTTGCTGGCCAAAGTTATAGTTTCTATAGAACAAGAGAGTGCCCCCAGGGCATCTGGTTTGTGTCAGCCATAAACAAGACAATATCATAACAAGAAAAGAATGTCATAATAGGATAGTGTTCATAAAAAAAACAAAAGAAGAGACATACCATTAATCAAGACAGAGTCTGGTTCAAGGCTTCTGGTATCTTATCAGTCATAAATAGAAGAATGCTCCTCATCAGCTTAATTTTTGAGTTCACACAGAGAGCATTTCAAAGGCACTCAAGCAGCTTCCCCAGTGTACAGACATATTCTTCCTTCTTTGACCCAATTCCTTTGAGAGCTAGGTTCGAGTCTTGCCCATCATCTCCCACCCAATTTTCTTCTCCACTGTAAAAGCTCTTCCTTGTACTCCTCTTTTATGTGAGATAATTTTCTCCATTCCTCCTCTTCCTTCCTTCTTCTCTCACCTGCATCTCTCTTTCTCACCTATCCATTTTTTAGGTCATCCCAACATAATTGACTCAGACCCATGTCCTCTGTCTATGCAGACTCCTTCTAGCTGCCTTAATAATGATAAAATTCTTAGAAGTTACATCTATCATCTTCCTATACAGGAATGTAGACAGTTTTTACCTTATTAAGTTCCTTATGATTTATCTTTTTATGCTTATCTTAAGTCTTGTACTTGAATGTCAGATTTTCTATTCAGCTCTGGTGTTTTCATCAAGACTGCTTGAAAGTTCAAGGAGAAAATAATGCAAGCAGCCAGAAAGAAACAATTTGAGTATTGTGGAAACACAATCAGGATAACACAAGATCTCGCAGCTTCTACATTAAAGGATCAAAAGGCTGGGAATATGATATTCCAGAGGTCAAAAGAGCTAGGATTAAAACCAAGAATCAC
>JAQQSZ010006001.1:0-13717 GCA_028646595.1 Phalanger gymnotis | reverse complement strand
AAAGTCTAGAACACCAGACTGAACCAAATAAGCTGAAATTTAATAAGGATAAATATAAAGTCCTACCATTTGACTTTTAAAAGATCAATTAAACAATTGAAGTATAGTGGAGGTGTGGTTTGACAAGGATACATAAAAGGATCTGGGGCTTTTAGTGGGTGGTGTGTTCCTTTTGGGTCAACAGCATAACACAGCAGTCAAAAAGTTAAAAGAAGCCCAGCAGCCAGAGCAAAAGAGGCCAAAGTTGTTTTATCTTCTATGTGGTGGGACTTCACTTGAAACATTGCGTTCAGTTCTAGGATCACACTTTAGGAAGGGCAATGACAAATTGAATCATGTCCATTGTTGTTCAGTCATTTTTAGTCATTTCATGACCCTGTTTGGGAATTTTCTTGGCAAAGACACTGAAGTGGTTTGCCATTTCCCTCTCTAGCTCATTTTACATTTGAGAAAACTGAGGCAAGTAGGGTTAAGTGACTTGCCCAGGGTCATACAGCTAGTAAGTGTCTGAGGCCAGATTTATACTCAGAGGAGTCTTCCTGTCTCCAGGCCCAGCACTTTAATTACCGTGCCATCTAGCTGCCCCAATCATGTCTAGAGGAGGGCACACTAGAGGAGGGTACTGGAGACTAAGACATATTGGAAGCAGTTGAAAGAACTGGCATATTTGGCCTCCAGGAGAAAAAGACATATTCAACACCCATTAAACCAACAGTCTTTGATGATGGAGGAGGACCTAGCCCCAAGCATCTGTTCCCTAAGGACTGAATACCCAGGGTAATTTTAAAAATGCAATATCAGTGACAGTTTTACAATATCACTTCAAGAATAAACTACAAAGTTTCTTTGATATTTTCACACACATAATTATGATTTCTAAATCAACTGGACTGGCTTACAAATGATACAAAAGAAAACCTTCTTGTCTTATCTAATAACAACCTAAAGCAGAGATTCTTAAGCTGGGGTCTATGAATTTGTTTTGTGTTAAAAATTTTTTTGATAACTGTACTTCAATACAAATTTTCCCTTTTGTAATCCTTTGTATTTTATGTTACATATTCACAAATATTCTGAGGATGGCTCCTAGGTTTCTTTAGATTGCCACGGGGGTCCATGAGACAAAAACAGTTAAGAACACTGGGGTAGGTAAGCGAAAAAAAAAAAAAAGGGAAAGATTGTCAATGCAACCCTAAAATGATAGAGTATCAAAAAATAGAAATCATGGCTGAATTCCCAGAATGTAGCACATATATCCCTCAAATGTCGTTTCCTGAAACTATACTCAGGTTCAGAGCATGCAAAGAATCTATTCAAACTGTAGCTTAAAGACCCTTATTTAATGCTGCCACTTAGAAAAACCCCACAGATCAAACCACAGGACATTTTAATTTAAGGCAACAGTAATTTAATTAGAACAAAATAGTGAAAAAAAAAAAGCCAGGAAAACATCCCCATACATACAGGGGCACACTCTCCCACAGATTCCCATGACACCAGTGGGAGAAGGACCAGGCATAACCTGGACAATTTACATTTCTAGCGATAAAGAATCCTTTATTTCTGAAATTGGACTTGCTGTTTTCTCCAGAGGTTCGAGCTGTGGGTGCCACCAGCTGGATTGTCTTCTCTGCACTGCCACCTGCTGGTTATCTACTGGTAGTCATTCACTGATGCCATCTGCTTTGTTGTGTTATCACCAAATGGTTCTAGGCTGAATTGTGGCTGTTATTTATCATCTTCCCCATAGGGAATGATCAGAGTTATCTTAGTAAAATTACACATAGCCCAGGGCTATTTCAATTTCTTTTTTTGAGGGGTGGAGTGGGGAGAGGTGGAGAGGAAAGGGGCTAGAGTCATAGCTACTCTTATAGGTCATGTCTGTCTTCTGAATTGTTTTATTTCTGGTTCAGTGTCCACTCCCCCAGGTTTGAGCTATCTGTGAGGTGGGGTTTGCAAGAAGGTCCCCCCTCCCCTCACCCTCCTCCCCCCAACTCAAGCACCTGATATGCACATTATATACCGGAGCTTTAGTAAGGCTGAAGTGGGACTTCTAATTAAGATGATGTCATGAAAAATCACCGAGAAGCTCAATTGTCCCACATAAAAAGCCAACAAGGATCACCAAAGAACCTCAGAAAGACCAATAAGAAAGAAAACTGATAATAATCAGAAGTAAATTCCTCCATCCAGTTCAGCACTGCACCAAGAGATGGCAGGAAGCTCAGAGATGGGTAGAGGATTCTCTTCAGAGAAGTCAATTTGAGACCAGGAAGACCATGTGGAAGCTGGTTGAGCCGGGTGCAGAGGTGAGGAACCTCGGCCTCGAGGCCACATGTGGCCCTTTAGGTCCTTGAATATGTCCCTTTGACTTTGGATTCTGTCAAAGGGCCACACTTGAGGACCTAGAGGGCCACACGTGACCCTGAGGCCACAGGTTCCCCAATCCCGAGCCAGGATGAGAAGCCAGATTAAGAAACTGAGAGGAAGCACCCATACATGGACCTGAATCCAGCCAATCAGAGAGTTGAGCTTGGGAGTTGCAAGTAATGATGAACTTTGGTAGTCAGAGACCTGAAATTAGGTGATAAACCTGACTTTTCAGAATAGAAGCAAGGATAGAAACAGCCCTCATAAATTATTCTGAAGAGAGACAAGACCCAACTGTTTATTCCTGGATGCACTGGGAGGCACAGGATGCAGAACCAATTTAGCACCTGGGCATCAGGTGATGCAGGAGGCCTGAAACCAATGTGATTTTCAACATTTGCTTAGGGCCACAGCAGGATATGAAACCCACTCCTGACTAGAGATTATACCAGAAGAATCAAAGTCTGACTGAGGCCAGAACCTAAACTGGACCACAAGAAGACTGAAGCAGAAACTAGGAATTCAGTCAGAGGGCGAGGTATAATAACAGCAACCTTATCTGGATTAGCAATGGCAGTGGTATCCAGACTACCAAGGGGACAGGACAGAACAAATCCTACCCAATCTATCCAGGAAAGCCTGAGGGGACTGACCAAAACACAACATCCCTTAAGATTGAAAATAAAAGTAAACAAGAAAAAAAAAAGTCAGAAATAATGAAGAAATACTGTAGATTGAGAGAAGCTCTACAAGTAAACCCCGAAGAGAGTAACCCCACGAAAATTAAAAGCAAAGTCTAAGACAAAAAACGACTTGGCCACAAGGACTACAAAAGTGACTTGGGAAAAAATGAGTAAGAGAGATAATGAAATTAGAATTAGAATTAGACATTAAGTTAGAATGTTAGAATTGAGAATTAAGTTAGAATCAGAAAAATTGAGAATCAGAAAAAAATCAGAAAAAAATAGCTTAGAACAGAAAGTGAAAAACCTTGCTCAAATAGTAGACTCTTTAAAAAACAGAATGGAGCAAAGAAAATTCAATGACTCCATGAGAAAATAAGAAATATTACATCAAAGTCAGAAGATTGAAGATTTGATGGTTGGGACAGAGCTGTTTGCGTATGTTTTGCATCCCTATAGTTGAACCCAAATGAATGCTTTTCCCCCAGCCATTTTCAGGTATTAAAAGGGCTGTAGTGTGGGAGAAGCATTAGGTTTTTTTTTAAAAATCTCTCATCATTGCTGTCCTTCACACTCAAAGAGGATGAAAATGACAGCATGCAGTCAGGAACAATGTACAGTGTATCCAGCTGTGGCTGATCTAACCAATATGAGCTCAAAAGGTTCTACCATAGGTCAGGCATAAATAGTTTATATGAATATTTGGGATGGAGATATCTCTAAATTTGTGTATCTCATGTTTCCTTTGAGCTATTTCAATTCTGCTTTGCACACTGAGCGTAGCAACTTCTTTCATGTGGGCATACCACGCAGTACTGTCCTATGCCAGTTTCTTTTGTGTCTGACAACTACTACCTAATTTCATCATAGAGATCTTGAGAGTGTCCTTGTATTGCTTCTTCTGACCTTCATGTGAGTGCTTGCCTTGTGTGAGTACTCCATAAAATAGTCTTTTAGGCAGACATACATTTGACATTTGAGCATGTCCAGCCTTTGGAGTTATACTCTCTGTTGTAGAGTTGAATGCTTGGCACTTCAGTTCAAGAAAGAACCTCAGCTTCTAGTACCTTATCTCACCAGGTGATCTCCAGAAGCGGTTCAATTTTTTTGGCATGGTGCTGTTAAGACCATCCAGGTTTCATAGGCATACAACAATGAAGTCAGCACAATGGCTCTGTAGACCTTCAGTTTGGTAGGCAGAATACTACCTTTTCTCTTCCACACTTTCCTTTGGAGCCTCCCAAACACTGAGCTAGCTCTGGCAATGAGTGTGTCAATCTCGTCATCTATGTGTACATCCCTGGACAGTATATTACTCTGGCATTAAAGTCACCCAGAATTATGAGCTTGTCCTCTTTTGGCACATTGATGATGGGAGTCTCCAGGTTTTCATAAAGTTTTTCTTTGACATCATCACAGTTTATCAAGATGGAAACATATGCATTGATGATGGTGGCATGGTGCTTTTCTACAAGGGGAAATCAGATTGTCACGAGCCCTTCATTCACCCCTTTTGGAGCTATACAGCCTTGTTGACTAGATTAGATTTGATTGTGAAATCTACGCCAGCTTCACAGTGCTTCTCATCATGGTGGCCACTCCAGAAAAAAGGATATTCAGCTCCAATTTCAGTAAACTGGCCTTCATTTGCCAGCCTTTTCCACTCAGGGCAGCTTTTTGGATGTGATACCTGCTGAATTCTCTCACAATGAGAGCTATTTGTCTTTCGGTTCTACTAGATTTTGTGTTGTCCGTTAATATGCACACATTTACGGTGAGTGGAATCATCTTTGCAAAAGTTTTTGTACATTTTTTTTTGTTTCAATGGCAAGGTGAGATCCCTGCCTGCTGTGATAAGCAGGCCAGGGTCAGGTAAAGCAGACAATTTTTAGGATACCTTTTCTACCCTCTTCCTCACACCAGGAAGTGAGCAATGCTACCCTTAAAAAAGGCTGCTCAGATACCCAGGGGACTGCTGAGTCCCATCGCTATTTCAGGCCCATGAAAAGATGACCCTATGGTCTGGGCTGCCTGTGTACAGGGTTGTGACTATAGCTCCCAGTGTGTCCTCCCTCACCTGCTACTTTCTCACTAGCCTGTCACCACAAGACTTCAAGGCAGTTAAAATAGTAAAACAATTGAACAGTAAAATAATAAAATAGTAAGATGGCATGGATGGTGTCTTTTGACTTTCGTATAAATTGGATTTAAGTGAAGCAGAATTGCCAAAAGTCCTCATCCTCACTCTCTCTTCTAGAATCATCGGAGTCCAGTGATTAGACAAAAATCAAGATGACTGATGATGGCCCAGGAACAGTGGATGACTTTGGCATCTTCAATGTCTGACCAAGCTCTAAGTGCTCCACAGCAACTGCTTCCACCTCCTTTGGGGCCTGTTGGAACAAATTGTTCACATCTACCTATTCCACCAGGGAAGTCTTCACCTGCTTAGGGTAGACCCCCCCACCTCCCCAACTCATGAACAGATTTGAGGCCCATCAGTTACCCTCAACCTGGTTTAGCCCATCCGCTGAGATGGTTTTACCAGGGCGCGTTCACTGCGTGTGCTCAACTTTCTTGGAGCCACAGGCTGGGTGGCAGGCCAATACCAGGGGTGGATGAGCAGCTCTGAAAAGGGCTTAGTGGCCTTCACACCAGAAGCGCTAGTCCTCCCTGCAAACTCCATATACTGCCCCCAAACCCCTAGTGGGACAAAGATCAATAAGCAAAAATTATAGAAGGCAGTCTAATTACTACCTTCCATATAATGGCTCCTTCGGACATCTTTCCTCCCCCCCCCCCCCCAATCCTCTCTTCTCCAGGCTAAACAGCTCTAGCTTCTTCTGTTTGTCTTCATATGAAATGATCTTGAGATTCTTGGAGTCAAGAATACCTGTTTCAAATTCTATCTTTGATAGTTAATATTTGTGTGACCACGGGCAAGTCACTTAATACCTCCTAGCCTTTGCCTCCTCGATTGTGATATGGAAATAATAACACCTGCCTAAAGTGCCTACCACATCAGACACTAGATATTAGACATTAGAAGTTCAAATGGAAAGTGCACGTGTAGCCAACAGAAGCTCTGAAGACCCTTATTTCAACTTCCATTCTCACTGATAAACCATATCCTCAGAGCTTGACTAGTTATACCCCACCCCCGCTTAGAGGTATAGGGGATACTCCTGAGGAACTGAAGCTGATTTTCTATTACCATTAGCCGGAGCCCCCACAGGTGGGCTTCTTCCCAATAGTATCAGTTGAGCATCATTTTAGGTTTTAGTTAGCCATTTTTCAGTAGCTTTTAGAAAGGGGTACACGTTAAGGTAGCACAGTAAAAACAGCTGGTACAAAATATTTCCTCTCCTCCCTCCCCAGAGCCAATGAGGCAATTCCTACAAATATTCAGAGAGTACAGGAAAAAAGTAGGCTCAAGATTAGAGCGCACAAATGGCAAAGGGGTAACTCACAGCTCCTGCTTGCTGGAAGTAATTTTTTCTTATTATTGAGACGTTTAGATAATTCTCTTCACTGCTATCAGCTGATCCAGGTTTCCTCTAAGACAGAGGTGTCAAACACATAGACTGTGGGTCACATGTACCCTCCTGAGTGTGGTTTAAACCAGATTAAAATGTAATTGGAAAATACTTAACAAAATAAAAATACAACGGAATACAGATAATGTTAATCTATAGTTTTCTAAGTCAATATGTGGCCTGCAGGGATCCTTGTATATTGTTTAGTATATCTTGTTTCTATTTGAATTTGACACCACTAATTTAAGACACTGAGGAGAAATCCGAAATCTTCTGTCTAGACCCTTTGAAGCTCACAAAATCCCCCTTGAGTCAAAAGGGTGAAGAGGTGAAGGAAATCTGGCCAAGGCTTCTCCTTCCCCTCCCCCATACTTCCTCATCAGGGAAGTGTTGGAAAACCCTTGCTCAGATTGCTGGAATTCATTCTCTTCTTAACTTGCTTGATAATTTACAGATGATGCCTGAGTTGTGGCCAAATTTTCTTCAGCCTGTCCGGACACGATTCTTGTGGAATGTTATTCCAGTTCAAAGACCTTTTAGCACTTAGTCTAAGGCCTGTGTATGATTGATTGATTGAGACATGTTCTTACCCAGTTATCAAGGCTAAAATGGGGTGAGATGATTTTGACTCCACCTTTACATATGTACAGGACTTTGCAAGTTTTAAAGGTCTGTATAAATTGCAGTCATTACTATTTTCTTGATTGTTATCCTCTGGACACTTTCCAGCTTGTCAATATCCAGGTGGAGCTGATGGTTAAATTTTCAGTGCGAACATTTATACCTCAGAAATTGGCAAACGCTACCGATCTGGGCTTGACATTATTATTGTTGGTTTTTGATTGTCAAGACTTAAGAAAGTGGCAGAGAAAAAATGTTAATAATGCAAGTTAATCTTAAAAGTGGGTCACATGGAGAGTTGGATGTTAAAATTTACCAGCACGCCATTGAATCCCTCCTAAAATATGGCTTCCAGCACTAAACATAATGATAGAGATGTGTTCTGACCCCTGCCCCTGTCCCTGCAATTGAATAAAGGATATGACACTACAAAACATATGTTACAATATACAAAGATGGCCTTCTGATTGATCTCCCAGGTTCTAGTCTTTTCCTTCCTTACTCATTGTCTACCAGGTTGACAAAATAGTCTTCCTAAAGCACAGGGCTTTCTTCATTTCAAGAATCTTCTGTTGATTCCCTATATTTAGAAGATAAATACACACTCGTTAGGTTGATATCTGAAACTTTTTACAATTTGACTTCAGCCTGCCTTTCAAGACCTGTTTCACATGTGTTCCTTTTATACACTCTATCTTCCTCCCAGAGGCTTACTTAATGTCTCTGAACTCCACATTCCACCTTTTGCTTTGTGCTTAGCTCATGCCCCATGTTCCTCCTTCCAGGAATGCACTCACTCCTTACCTCTACTTCTCAGAATCCTTGGCTTCCTTCAAAGCTTAGCTCAGGTCCTGCCTCATACAGGAAACATGTCCACGTCCCCTAGCTGTAAGTGTTCCTCCTCCCTCCATAATTATCTTATAAGTAAAACAAGCTGTCCCCAACATGTAGCAGGTGTGGTTTGAAGGGAAGCAAGAATAGATTATCTCTAGCATCTCCTCTCCCCCTCCTTCTCCAAGGGAGACTATAATTCCTGCCAGGTAGGGGATGTAGATAGAGTATCTGAAGAATTATGGGTGGAGGTTTGCAGTATTGTACAGGAGGCAGGAACAGAAAACATCCCAAAGAAAAAGAAGAGCAAGAAAACAAAATAGCTGTTTGATGAGGCTTTATAAATAGCTGAGGAAAAAAGAAGGTGAAAGGTAAAAGAGAAGGGGAAAGCTATGCCTAACAATGCAGAATTCCAGAGAATACAAGGGGAGAGAAGAAAGTTTTCTTAAATGAGCAATGCAAAGAAATAGAAAAAAAATAGAGTGGGGATGACAAGAGATATCTTCAAGAACATTAGAGATATCAGGGGAAGGTTTCATGCAAAAATGGACATGATAAAAGACAAAAACAGTAGGGACTTAGCAGAAGTAGAAGAGATAAAGAAGAGGGGACAAGAATATACAGGAAAACTATACAAGAAGGATTTTAACATAACTGATAATCACAGTAGTGTGCTTCCTGATCTAGAGTCAGACATCCTGGAGAATGAAGTCACGAGCCCTAGGAAGCACGGCTAACAATAAAGCTAGTAAAGATGACAGAATTCCAGCTGAGCTATTTAAAATCCTAAAAGATGATGCTGTTAAAGTGCTGCACTCAATATGCCAGCAAATTTGGTAAACTTGACAGTGGCCACTGGAATGGAAAAGATCAGTTTTTGTCCCAACCCTTAAGAAGGGCAATGCCACAGAACATTCAAATTACCCAGTTGTGCTCATTTCACATACCAGCAAGGTTATGGTTAAGATTCTGCAAGCTACACTTCAGCAATATGTGAACTGAGAATTGCCAGAAGAGGAGGCTGGTTTTTGAGGAAACAGAGGAATAAGAGACCAAATTGCCAACGTTCGCTGGATTATGGAGAAAGCAATGAAGTTCCAGAAAAAAAAAAACATCTACTTCTGCTTCATTGGCTATACCAAACCCTTTGACTGTGTGGATTGCAACAAAATTTGGCAAGTCTTCAAGAGATGGGAGCACCAGATCATCTTGTCTCCTGAGGAATCTGTGTATGGGTCAAGAAGCTGCAGTTAGAACCAAACATAGAACAAATTGATTGGTTTAAGATTAGGAAAGGAGTATGACAAGGCCGTATATTGTCACCTTATTTAATTTATATGCAGAGTACATCATGCAGAATGCCAGAGAGGATGAATCAAAAGCTGGAATTAAGGTAGCAATAATCTCAGATATGCAGATGATACCACTCTGATAATAGAAACTGAAGAATTAAAAAAAGTAACAAGCCTCTGGACCCTTTCCTTGTTGCTGTTATTCAGTCATGTCTGACTCTTTGTGACCCCATGGACCATAGCACACCAGGCCCTTCTATCCTCCACTATCATCCAAAGTCTGTCCAAGCTCACATTCATTGCATCTGTGACACTACCGATCCATTTCATCCTCTAGCATCCCCTTCCTTTTTTGCCTTCTTTTTTTCCCAACATTAGGATCATTTCCAGTAAATCCTGTCTTCTCATAACGTGGTCAAATTATTTAAGCTTCATCTTCAGTATTTGTCTTTGAAAGAACTGACTCTGTAGCACACAGCTTTCCTTATAGTGCAGCTCTCACAGCCATATATTACTGCTGGAAAAAAAAAAAACATAGCTTTGACTATATGCAAAAAAGGAAGGGGATGCTAGAGGATGAAATGGATCGGTCCATGGGGTCACAAAGAGTCAGACATGACTGAATAACAGCAACAAGGAAAGGGTCCAGAGGCTCGTTACTTTTTTTTCTCTTCAGAGAGAGGGGGTGCCTGGATAGACCTCTCAATTTGCTCCCTTAAATAGTATTAGTCTAAATGGATGTAGTTTTCAAGTTCAAGTTAAATTCTTTATTGCTGTTTCTTAACAGGGAAGAATTAATCCCAAGCACTGTACCCAAGGCTGGACTCCCTTCCCACCACATATTATTTACAAAACGGACACATATATAAAGTAGCAAACAAACCATTTATCCAAGTTGGTAGCAAAACATAAATCCAAAAAAGTATACATAGGAGAATATATCCCAGACAATGAGTGAGGTAACTCAACTCAACTGAAGAAGAGAGAGAGACAGAGACAGAGACAGAGAGATAGAGAGAGACAGAGAGACACAGAGAGAGACACACACAGAGAGACAGAGATAGAGAGACAGAGACAGAGACACTGAGACAGACACAAAGAGACAGAGACAGAGAGACAGAAAGACAGAGACAGAGAGATCCAGATCTCATCACTCTCCCCTGTAAGGGAAAAATTCCCCAAAGTCTCTAGTATAGTAAGATAGGCACATGATGGTAACTTCCAGCTCCTCTCATATTGGCTTCTTCCCAAAGTCTTTTTCTAACCTTTCAAAGGCCTGAAGAGAGAAGCCAGAAGATGAACCAAAAGATTCAAGAGCTAGAAAAGAGTAGAGCCTCAAGAGACTGAATCTCTGCTCTCGTTCTCCCCAACTTCTCCACACCCTTCCTTGCAGACTCAGGGCACTGATCATCAATGCGGAGCGAGGCCCATAGCAACGGGCTTTGAGGCTTAGATTATATTCAGTTACTTATTTTAAATGTTGTATGTGCCATAATGGAATGTAATCTTGAGGGTAAAGGCTGATTTTCCTTTCTGTTTCCATATTTATTTTGCCTAACTCAGTGCCTTGACCTTATTAGACACTTATTAGACAAAAATGTTTATTGTTGTTAAATTGAAAGCTGAGGGATTTTTTTTTAAATAGGAGTGAAATATTTCACACTTTACCCAGGGAATGGGTGAGATTTTCTTTGGCTGTGCTACTTTCTAGCTCATTAACACCTCAAGGACTCCTTCAACAATTCACTTCTAAGTGAGGCTGTAGGTAGGTACTACAAAATCTGACTACATATTACAATTTGTAACATCAGTGTCTGCAGAGGGAGGAAAGACCTATTGGGTCTAAGTCAGAGTAACTTTTTTTGGCTATACCTACCTTTTGGAACAACTTAGGCTTAAGTTTAATTCTACAAGGAATAAACTCCTGCTAGTCACTGTATGAAGCTGTAGGGAAACAAAGACAAGTTAAAATAAAAAACCCAGTATCTACCCTCAAGGAGCTTACAATTTACTGGAGAGAACGCATAAACAGAGAATTATATACTACATGTATACAAACTAAATAGATAGAAATTTCAGTAGTAGGGTGAAGAATGCTCAGCTACTGAGCTAATTAGGAAAGGTCTTCCTTAGATCTTACTTTAAATTTGCTTTGAAGATAGCTAAAGATTCTACTAGGCAGAGGAGAGGAAGGAGATCATTTCAGTCATGAGTCACAGTCAGATAGTCAGCTCCCACTTATTAAATGCCTACTATGTGCCAGGCGCTGTGCTAAGTGCTGGGGATGTAAAGAAAGGTGAAAGATCCCTCACTCTTAAGGAAGTCAGAGTCGAATGGAGAAGACAACTTGCATAAACATCTAAGAACAAATAGATACACAGGATTGTCTCAAAAGTTTTAATGCAGTGTTCAGCTGCACTAATGCTTAGTGCTTAAGCTATCAAGCTTGGATAGTTCAAATTGTACTAAGACTTTTGGGACCACCTTGGTCCCCGGGATTGGGGGTAGTCTCAGAAAGAAGCCACTAATGCGAAGGAAGACTCTGAAAGGTTTCTTGTAGAAGGAGGAATTTTGGTTTAGAATTGAATAAGTCAGGGAATCTAGGAGATGGAAATGAATTCCAGGCATGAGAGACAACCAGCGAAAATGCTCTGTCAGGAGATGGAGAGTTGTGTGTGAGGAGTAGCAGGGTGGCCACTGTCACTGGATCACAGAGTATGTGGGGAGGAGTAAGGTATAAGAAGACTAGAAAGGTAGGAAGAGGCCAGGTCATGAAACCAAGCAGGGATTTTTATACTTGATTTAAGAGATAAAAGGGAGCCACTGGAGTTTATTGAATAGGGAGTGATGCGGTCAGACCTAAAGCTCACCTTGACAACTGAGAAGATGGACGAGGGGAAAAACTTGATTTGGGAAGATCAAACAAGAGGCTACTGCCATATTTCAGGTGGGAGGTGATGAAAGGTCTGCACCAGAGTGGTGACAGTGTCAGAAGAGATAAGGTAGCATATTCAAGAGAAGTTTTTTTAAACAATGAAAAAAATTATCCATTAGCCCCAGAGGTCAAAAGTACAAACAATGGGTGAAGGTTGCAGAAAAAGATATAAGCTCAGTATAAGAAAACGTTTCATAATGATAATAATAATATCTAAAATTCTGTATAGCACTTTAAGATTCACATAGTGTTTTAGAAGCATTACCTCATCTTGTCCTCACAATGATCCTGGGAGGCAGGTGCTGTTATCTCCATTTTATAGATAATGAAACTGAGGCAGACAGTTAAGTAACCTGTCCAGAGTTATACAGATACCAAGTGCCAGAGGCTCTAACTTCCTAACAGTTAGAGCTCTCCAAGGATGGAATGGGCTGTTAGAGAGTTGGAGAGGTCGTGGGTTTCCCCTCCTGAAGGTCTTCAAGCAGAGTTGGAATGAACCCTTGTTGGATATGATGAGGCTAGTAGGTGTCAGGGTGGATGGAATACTGGACTTCCCTCATCTCCTTCAGCACTTGTCATTTCTGTTAGGTGTGATGTAGCACCCCAGAGTTGTTCCAATTTGCCCTTCTCTAATCAATAGTGATTTAGAGCATTTAAAAAAATATGACCATAGATAGCTTTAATTTATTCTGAAAACTGCCTGTTTTTTTTAATCCCTTGTTTATTCATCAGTTGGGGAATGACTTTCACTTTTAGAAATTTGACTCAGTTTTCCACATGCTAGAGAAATAATACCCTCTTCAATGTGAGGAAGCACTCAGTTCAAATCCTTCCTTACAAGATTTGTAATTTGTAATTTACAGACACTTACAGACTGAGTGATCCTGGAGAAGTCACAATCTCTTCCACTGTCAGTTTCTTCGTTTGTTTAATTGTGTAACAACAGCACTGACCTCAAGGCCCCTTGAAAACCTTAAAGTGCTAAATAAATGTTGGCTATTGTTTTGCTATGATGGGGATTCTTTTCATGTATAGATTGGACTAGATGGTACCTAAGATCCCTTTTTAGCAATTTGTGATTCCAATAATTCTGCGATTCTGCCATCTTTCTGGTATACTCCCAGGTGCAAAATCACTGGGTCAAAAGCTACAAACAGTTTAGTGGCTTTTCTCACCTAATTCCATTATTTTGCCATAGCTCTACCAACAGTATATCAGTAAGCTTGTTTTTCCATGGTTCCCCTCTGACATTGACTATTCCCATCTTTGGTCATCTTTTTTTTTTAATAAATTTTATTTAATGTATTTAGTTTTCAGCATTGATTTTCACAGGAGTTTGAATTACAAATTTTCTCCCCATTTCTACCCTTCCCCCCACTCCAAGATGGCGTATATTCTGGTTGGCCTGTTCCCCAGTCTGCCCTCCCATCTGTCACCCCACTACCCTCC
>JAQQSZ010006000.1:0-13717 GCA_028646595.1 Phalanger gymnotis | reverse complement strand
AAATTGAAAACCCCAAGAAATATTATAGCCAAATTTCAGAATTACAAAGTCAAGGAGAAAATACCGCAAGCAGTCAAAAAGAAACAATTCAAATATTGTGGAATTATAGTCAGGATCATGCAGGATCTTTCAACTTCTACATTGAATGACAGGAGAAATTGGAATATGATATTCTGAAGGGCAAAGGAGCAGGGACTACAACCAAGTATCAACTACCCAGCAAAATTGAGCATAATTTTTCAGGCAAGGAGATGGACATTCAAGGAAATAAGTGAATTCCAGATCTTCCTCATGAAAAGGCCATAACTCAATGGAAAATTTGATCTTCAAATATGAAACTCAAGAGAGACATAAAAAGGTAAACAGGGGGGAAAAACCCACAAACCTTATTGGTAAATAAGGGCAAATTATTTGCATCTTTATACATGATTATATCATTTTAGGTGTGTTTTATATACATATATATATATATATATATGTCAGTCTTGAGAATAGTGCACTTATGACAATTGAAAGGGATACACATAGACTGTGGATATCTGTGAAAAATAACTGATATAAGGATAAAAAACATAATTAAGACATGTAAAGGGATGGTTCTAGAAGAAGAGGTAAGGAGGTAATAGAAAAGGGTAAACTACATCAAATGAAGAGACACGAAAACACATTTTAGTAGAGGGAAAGATGGGAGGGAGAAGAGTAATATATGAGCTTTACTCTCATAGGATTTGGTTTAAGAAGAGAATAACACACTCTGAAAGGTATAGAAATCAAACTTTTCCTACAGGCAGTAGGAGGGGAAAGGGGAAAAGAAAAGGGTGTTGATCAGAAGGGAGAGAATAAGTAGCAAGGGGGAGATGGCAAGATAAGGGAGGGGAATCAAGAGTGAGGGTAAACTGAGGAAGGTCGTGGTCAAAAGCAAAACTCTATTGAGGAGCAGGAGGTAGGAGGGAGAAACAAAGCATAAATGGGGAGGGGGGGCAGAAACAGGGTGGAGAAAAAGACACAGCTTGTAATCATAACTGTGAATGTGAATGGGATGAACTCTCTCATAAAAGGGAGGCAGAGAGCAGAATAGATTAAAACCATAATACTATTATATGTTGCTTACAAGAAACACATTTTAAAAGGGGGGATAAACACAAGGTAAAAGTAAAAGGATGGAGTAGAATATATAGTGCTTCAACTAAAATTAAAAAAAAAAATAAGCAGGAGTAGCAATCCTAATCTCATACAAAGCAAAAGCAAAGATAGATCTAAATAAAAGCAATAATAAAGGACACTATGTCCTGCTAAAATGCACCTTAGACAGTGAAGCAATATTATTATTTAACATATATGCACTAAGTGGTATGGCATGCAGATTCTCAGAGGAGGAATTAAGGAAGTTACAGGAAGAAATAGAGAGCAAAACCATACCAGTGGGGGAACTCAACCCCCCCCCCATCAACTTGATAAATCTAATGCAAAATAAAGAAGAAAGAAGTTAAGGAGGTGAATAGAATTTTAGAAAAGGCATATATGACAGACCTCTGGAGAAAACTGAATGGAGATAAAAAGGGATATACTTTTTTCCCCCAGTGGTATATGGCACATACTCTAAAATTGACCATGTACTAGGGTATAACAACCTCACCATCCAGTGGAGAAAGGCTAAAATAGTCAATTCATCCTTCTCAGATCATGATGCAATAAAAAGTACTTGTAATAAAGGATCATGAAAGATAAACTAAATATTAATTGTAAACTAAGTAATCTAATCCTAAAGAATGAGTCAGCCAAAGAACAAATCATGGAAGCAATTAATGACTGCATTCAAGAGAATTACAATAATGAGACAACATACCAAATGGGATGCAGCAAAAGCAGTTCTCAGGGGAAGTTTTATATCTCTAAATGCTTACATGAATAAAACAGAGAAAAAGGAGATCAAATAGTTGGGCATGCAACCGAAAAAGCTAGAAAAAGAACAAATTGAAGATCCCCAATCAAATACCAAATTAGAAATACTGAATATCAAAGGATAGACTAATAAAATTGAAATCAAGAAAACTATTGAATTAATAAATAAATCCAAGAGCTGGTTTTATGAAAAAAAAACAATAAAAGTGATACACCTTTGGTCAATTTTATTTAAAAAAAAAGAAAGAAGAAAATCAATTTACCACTATCAAAAATGAAAAGGGTGAATTCACCTCTAATGAAGAGGAAATCAAAACAATTAGGAATTACTTTGCCCAATTGTATGCCTATAAATTTGACAACCTTAGGGATATGGATGAATATCTACAAAAATATAAATTTCTTAGGTTAACAGAAGAGGAAATAAAATTCCTAAATAGCCCTATCTCAGAAAAAGAAATTGAGCAAGTCATCAATGAACTCGTTAGGAAAAAATCTCCAGGGCCAGATGTTTTTATGTGAATTTTATCAAACATTTAAAGAACAATTAATTCCTACACTTTATAGGCTATTTTGAAAAATAGGTGGAGTCTTACCAAATTCTTTTTATGACGCAAATATAATACCCAAACCAGGAAGAGTCAAAACACAGACAGAAAATTATAGACCAATTTCCCTAATGAATATTGATGCAAAAAATTTTAAATAAAATATTAACAAAAGGATTGCAGCAACTTAACCCAAGAATAATACACTACAACCAGGTAGAATTTATTCCAGGAATGCAAGGCTGGTTCAATATTAGGAAAACTATCAGCATAATTGATCATATCAACAACAAAACTACCAGAAACCATATGATCATCTCAAATAGATGCAGAAAAAAGCCTTTGGCAAAATACAACATCCATTCCTATTAAAAACACTAGAAAGCATAAGAATAAATGGAGCCTTCCTTAAAATTATAAATAGAATCTACCTAAAACCATCAACAAGCATTATTTGTAAAGAGTATAAGCTAGATGCATATCTTTTGACCCAGCAATACCACTTCTAGTGTTGTATCCCAAAGCGATCACACAAGTGGGAAAAGGACTCATATGTACAAAAATATTTATAGCAGTTCTTTCTGTAGTAGCAAAGAATTGGAAATCAAGGGGATGCCCATCAATAGGGGAATGGCTGAACAAATTATGGTATATGAAGGTGATGGAATACTATTGTGCTATAAGAAATAGGAAAATATGGACTTTATGATAACCTGGAAAAACCTACACAATGTAATGCTGAGTAAGCAGAGCAGAACCAAGAGAATATTATATACAACCACAGACATATGGATTCTGTGATGACTAACCCTGATAGACTCCGTGCTTCTCAGCAATACAAGATGCAAAGATAACTCCAAAGGACTCATGATGGAGAGAGCTATCTATGTCCAGAGAAAGAACTTTGGAGTCTGAATGCAGATGGAGGCACACTATTTGCTCTCCTTATTTTTTCCCCTTTGTTTTTTTTTCTCTTTTTTTTTGTTTTGTTTTTGGTTTTGTTTCTTCTTTCTCATGATTCATTCCACTGGTCATAATTCATCTTTATAACTGGACAACTGTGTGAATAGGTTCAATGTGAAGTTATGTATAGAAGATATATCGGATTCTATGCCACCTGGGGGGTGGGGAAGAAAATCTGGAACTCAAAATTATGTGGAACTGAGCGTTATAAACTAAAAATAAAAAAAAAATCTTAATTATAAAAAGATAGATATAACTATAGATACTGATATAGTTATGCACATATAAATGGATTTAGATACATAGTTATCTAAGATAGAGATGATAAAGAGCTGGCTATACTTATAGATATACACAAATGCATAGATTTAGATATATAGTTGTCCTTATTATAGTTATCCATCTAGATATACAGATCAATAGATGCAGATAGTGATCTTTGTCTATAATAGTTCTATAGGTACTGTGATTTTTTTCGTCATTGCCTCAAATTCACCTTATGCCCATACCCTTTGTTGATGTATATTCCTTCTAGTTGAACTATCAATGATACAATTTTTAAGAGTTACAAGTATCATCTTCCTATGTGGGGATGTAAACAGTTTAGCTGCATTGAATCTCTAACATTTTCTTATCCCTTTTTACTTTTTTTATGATTCTCTTGGGTCTTGATATTGGAGGTCAAATTTTTGTTTAGTTCTGATCTTTTCCTTATGAAAACTTGAAATCCTTCTATTTCATTGAATGACCATATTTTCCCTTGATGTATAGTGCTTAATTTTGCCAGGTAGATGATTCTTGGTTGCTGTCCTAGCTCCTTTTCCTTCCAGGAATATCATGATTCATTACCTCTAATCCTTTAATGTAGCAGGCGTCAAGTCCTGTGTGATCCTGATTGGGTCTCCATGGTATTTGAATTGTTTCTTTCTGGGAATTTGTTATATTTTTCCCTTGACCTAACAGTTCTGTAATTTGGTCATAATGTTCCTTAGATTTTTTTTTTAATTTTTGAATCTCTTTCCTGAGGTAATCAGTGGATCTTTCAATATCTATTTTGCCCTCCAGTTCTAGAGCATCCAGGTGGTTTTCCTCAATAATTTCTTGAAAGATGCTGTCCAGGTCTTCCTTTTGATCCTGGATTTCAGTGATTCTAGTGTTGTCTTCTCCTAGATCTATTTTCTAGTATGTTGTTATCCAATGAGCTATTTTACATTTTTTTCATTTTTTCTTTGTTTTATTGATTCTTGATGTCTCATAGAGTCACTTGCTTCCACTTGCCCAATTCTAACATTTAAGGTGTTGTTTTACTCAGTTACCTTTTGTGCTTCCTTTTCCATTTGGCCAATTCTACTTTTTAAGGAGTTGTTGTATTTTTCCAAACTGTTGACTCTTTTGTCATAATTCCCTTGCATCCTTCTCATTTCTTTTTACCCAATTTTTCCTCTATCTCTCTTATATGCTTTCTAAGCTCCTTTTTGAGACCTTCCATGAGTTCTTTCTGGGCCTGAGAGCACTTCATATTTTTCTTTGAGGGTTTTTCCCATAGGTATTTTGACATTGTTATCCTCTTCTGAGCTTGTGTGTCAGTCTTCTCCATCACCATAATAACTTTCTGTGGTCAGATTCTTTTTTTTTTGTTATTTTATGCTTATGTTTTTCCTTTTTCCCTTAAATTTGCACTCTGTTTCAGTGGTGGAAGGGGCACTATCTCATGCTTCTTGTGGCAGGTGCTGTAGGCACTGACTACCTATTACTGCACTGATGTTGTCCCGAGGCCCACAGGAGACCCTTGTATCTGGTGCTGTACTAAAGGGCTGCTCTGGGGGGGGGTCTCTGGTGCTGCTGAAAGCTATAGAGGTCTGGCAGGTTACCAGATGCTGAGTTGGGGTCCTAGTGCTTATGTCTAGTCTATGTTGCAGCCCATTGGGTATGTCTGCACTTCCTTGGACTACACTGAAATACATGGTGGTCTGACCACTGGTGGCTGTCTGTTTACCCATGGCTATGAGAATACACAGGGTGGTTCTCAGAGCTGGAGTGAGCCCTTTCCCTGGCTTATGTTGAGAAATGTGAAGGTCCTGACATTGATGTTTGCCTGCTCCACTGCAATGTTGCTCAGGATATACCACTACTTTGCTGAGGTGGGGCTTGCTGCTGGATTGCTGGGTACTTCCTGTCCTGGACTTCACTTTCCCTTTAGCAGGCAGACCTATGCTGATGATCTTCCAAGTTTTTTAGACTGAAAAATAGTTTCACCCCATCCTTTTGTCAGTTTTGCTATTTCAGTATTTGTTTTCGAGGAACCATTTTATGGTTGTTTGTAGGTGAATAGGGGGGAGTTACAGTGATTTACTGCTTACTCCCCCAGAAATCCAACTGAATTTCATATTGGCGAAAGAAGTGTACATACTAAAATTGACAAATATCTTAATTTTTAAGCTGTGAAGTACATTTGTGGTCATCTAATTCAACCTATTCATTTTTCATATAAGAAAACAATACAAGAAAGTTAAATGTCTCTGATGGTCACACAGGTGATAATAGTACAATTGGGATATGAATCGATATCTATTGAATTTTAATCCAGTATTCCTTCCACTGTTTTATGCTGCTTCCATATGGTCTTTTAATTTGAAAAAAAAAAACTTTTTAAAATATAAATACTATTAGATCATTTGTTTCTGTCACACATCGTGAAATGAACTATCTAAAATGATCCTTTTTCACTATTACTCAGAGAATGTTGATAAAAAGGAAGCATAGTCTAGTACTTAAAAAATGAATAACATAACAACATTGAATTCAAATGTATTGGCATCATGTAAAACCTTCCAATTTAATAAGTCCATGGGCAAAACTTCAATACAAATTCCAAGGCACTGTGATATATGGAATCATTCTGATAGGAAAGTTTAACTGCAAAAAAGCTTTTTCTTTGACCTTTCAAATTAAATAATATTTTACTTTTATATCTTATTAATATGTTTATTTATTACTCTACCATAGATTTTCATTATAATAACATTTTGAAGTGTTACATGTTACTAAAGATTACCATCTTAGAAAATTTACTCCTTTCTCCCCTTCCCACACTATGTAATTATGCCAAACTATCATCTCCATTTCTCCAACACAACTCTCTATCTCTCATCTGCTCTTTGCACTTGCCAGACATCATGCGTGTAATGAACTCACTCTTCAAATCCAACTGACTGAATCCCTCTATTCATTCAATTCATAGACAAACTTCATCTTCTATAAGTAGCCTTTTCTCATCGCTTACACTGTTAGTGGCCTCAACCCCTAAGGATAGTATCTCATTTTAAACTACTTTGCATTTGTTTATATTTCTTCTCTCCATTTATTTTTAGGTACTATATAAGAATGCAGTTGTCTTCACCTCTCCTTATTTATAATGTGAGAATGTCCATTTTCACTAAATATGACTGAGGTCCAGGCACCTCCGCATGTGTGACAAATTGTCTAGATTGACTGCGAGATTTCGTAATTCTTTCTAGAGCCTTATAAAAACCACCAAATTATTTGGAATTGAAGAGTTAAATGTCTGGCATCAGAAGAGAGAATATTCTACTTAAACCCTGGAGAATCAGGACAAGCCAGGGAATTTCATTGGACTACTTATTCAGTCTCAGTCTCCTTACTACTCACTCCTGTTCAACATCCCCACAATTTTGGCCAGAGGTACCATGTAAAAATTTCAAAACATCTGGAGGATTTGGTTTTTACCTAGGTGTCCTATCAAGCATCCTCAGGAAAGCTGATGGAAGTATATTTACAGAATGCCCCCCCCCCAAAAAAAGACAGGGAATAATGAAGAAAATTGCTTTCTATGAATATCTCAATAGAAATTCTACACCGTATCTAAGAGGAGTAGCTTGAGAACTTCAATAAAAAAAGACTTCTAGAATATACACATCATCCCTTTCCCTCATGGATTTAAAAGCTTGAATCTACCTTCCCCTGCACACTGTAGTGCTGTTGGGAGAGTGTAACAAAAAATTTGGGGGAAATTTTAAACCATTTTATTTACTTTACCATCCAATGGTGGGGACAGGGAGAACCTTACTCAATGACTAATTAAGTTTTGCTAAATGATATCAAATAATAATCATAGAACATGAAGTAACCAGTGGGAGCTCATGAGCCATAAAGAATAAGAAACACAATTATCAAATCTCCTAGGTAACCTGGAGATCTATTGGGATCTAATACTAACGAGATTTCTAAGTGAGGGTGGAAGTTGGTTTATTAGCTCAAAACCTATATTTGTATATGTACTGGTTGTATATTTATATTATGAGCTTCTTGAGAATAGCAGGTGTTTGATTTTTTTTGTATTTGTGTTATTTTTGGAATACAATCTCCTGGCATTGCTTAGCATAACTGCTAGCACAAAATAACATTGAGTAAATGCTTGTTTAGTCATTGATGATTACTTTTTTAAGCATATCTATCATAGATTACTTCAAATGCATTTGGTTGGTCCAGTGGATAGAGCACTAGGCCTGGAGTTAAAAAAAGATCTGAATTCAAATTCAGCTTCAGATTCTAACTAGTTGTGTGATCCTGGGCAAGTCCCTTAACCTCTGATTGCCTCAATAATAATAGCATCTACCTCTTAAGATTTTTGTGAAGATTAAATATGATAACTGCAACAAACTTTAGCATGGCGACTGGCACATAGTAAGCACTATGGAATTGTATTGTTGTTATTATTATTACAAGTTTAACTTTATAAAGCTAATACATTTTGAGATGAAGCAAAGATAGGTAGTGCAGTAGAAGGTGCATTGAGCCTGGAGTCAGGAAGACCTGACTTCAAATATGACCTCAGACACTTACTAGCTGTATGACTCTCAGGGAGCCACTTAACATTATTTGCTTCAGTTCTGCATCTGTAAAATGAGTTGGAGAAGGAAATGGCAAACTATTCCAGGATCTTTGCAAGAAAACTCAAATGGAGTCATGAAGAGTTGGACACAACTAAAACAGCTGAACAACAATATATTGAAATAAGTCCTTTCTCAATTACAACCAAGAACTTTACAATCTTCATCAAAAATTTATAGAAGTAAATAGAGGGGCAAAGCCAAGATGGTGGAGTAAAAACAAGGACTTCCTTGAGCAATCCCCTCGAACTCCTCCAAATAGCTGTAAAAATGACTCTAATCAAATTCTAGAGCTACAGAACCCACAAAATCACAAAGTGATAAAATTTATACCCAACACAACCTTGAAGATACATAGGAAGAGCCTATTGCCACTGGCTGGTAGTGGAGTACGGCATGACTGCACAAACAGGTCAAAACAGACCTCAGGGCACTGAATCACTGGCAGCTGTGACAGTTTCCAGACCTCTCAACCCACAGATGCCAAAGACAACTTAGCATGTGGGCAGGAAAACTCAGTCTGGCCCGGGTGAAAGAAGAGCATGGCAGAGGTGGCTGTAGCAGCAGTGGTAAGAGTGGTAGCAGCTACTTCCAGAGCTCCAGGCATATAGAGAGTGGAGGGATCAAGCAGCTGATGAGAGCAGGATTGCAAGGATCTCTTTGCTAGTGCTGAGGCAAGATTATCTTGCTTTTCCCTGCTTGGATCTGAGTCATCTTGGGTGGTGGTCCTGGGGTGTGGAGTGCTGATGGGGCAGAACTTGTGGTGTCTGTGGAGAGGGAGTCCTCCTGAGAGTTCCAAGGCAGAAAAGAGTGCTTGGGGTTGCTCACAGACCAGGGCACAGGCTGGGAATGGAGTAAAGACCCCTCCTTGTATCATACCACCACAAAAGAACTGAAAATTTACAGGTGCCTAGAAGTAACACTGAAAACAGCTGTACAAAACCCTTGAAGCTTGGGTGGGAAGCAGAGACCAACCTTGACAAGGAGCTCAAAAGTGAAATAATTGACTGGAAAAATGAGCAGACAAAATAAAAAAAAAATCAGACTATAGAATCTTACTTTGGTGACAAAGAAGATCAAAATATATAACCAGAAGAAGACCACAAAGTCAAAGATCCTACATCAAAAGCTTCCAAGAAACCTGTGAATTGGTCACAGGCCATGGAAGATCTCAGAAAGGATTTTGAAAATCAAATAATAGAAGTAGAGTAAAAATCGGGAAAAGAAATGAGAGGGATGCAAGAAAACCATGAAAAACAAATCAACAGTTTGCAAAGGGAGACCCAAAAAGTACTGAAGGCAACCTTAAAAAATAGACTAACCCAAATGGCAAAAGAAGTCCAAAAAGCCAATGAGGAGAAGAATGCCTTAAAAAGAATAATTGGCTGAATGAAAAAGGAGGTACAAGAGCTCACTGAAGAAAATAATACCTATCAGCTTCCATATTAATAGATAAAAGGGTTTGGAATATGATGTTCCAGAAGTCAAAGGCGCTAGGATTAAAACTAAGAATCACCTACCCAGCAAACCCGAGGATAATACTTCAGGGGAAATATAGATATTCAATGAAATAGAGGAATTTCAAGAATTCTTGATGAAGAGAACAGAGCTGAATATAAAATTTTACTTTCAAATACAAGAATAAAGAGAAGAATGAAAAGGTAAATAGAAAAGAAAAATCATAAGGGACTTATTAAAGCTGAATTGTTTACATTCCTACATGGAAAGATATTTGTAACTCATGAGACTTTTCTCAGTATTTGGGCACTTAAAGGGAAAACATATATATATGTGTGTGTGTGTGTTTGTGTGTGTGTGTGTGTGTGTGTGTGTGTGTGTGTGTGTAGAGAGAGAGAGATAGACAGAGAGACAGAGAGAGACAGAGAGAAAGAGAGACAGAGAAAGACTGAGAGACACAGAGAGAGAGAGAGACAGAGACAGAGACAGAGAAAGAGAGAGAGAGGGACAGAGAGAGAGAGAGAGAGACAGAGAGAGACAGAGACAGAGACAGAGAGACAGAGACAGAGAGACAGAGACAGAGGGCACAGAGTGATTTGAATATGAAGGGATGACATCTAAAAAGTCAAATTAAAGGGTGAAAGAAGAATATAGTGGGAGAAAGAGAAAGGCAGAGAGAACAGGGTAACACAACATAATGTAGATTAACATAGTATTCATACTATATTATATACATATATATATAAATATGTGATATTATATTATATTATATTGTGACCTAATGTAGTCTAGTATTGTGAAGTATAGTGGAATGAAACATAGTGCATTATACCATTATATATTTTGTAATACAATATAATAATGTAACAAAGAATAATGTAATATATTATGATTTAATATAATTATACAATATCATATAACATATCTATATTCTGCAGAGTGTAGAGTATTTGATTAGATAGTTATCAGTAGGCAATTTTCTCATCTGAGGTGACATTAAGAAATAGATAACTGTGATCTCCTGAGGATTTTTAAATCAGGGTAGAAAATATTTTGAAATCTATTTCATAATAAATCTATGAAAAATATTCCCTTATCTTGTTACAATTTAAAAAGCCCAAAACAAAATTTTAGTAACTTCCTCTTTGTATCCCCTTCCCACTGGAAGATCTAGTAATATATTACATTTCAGTTATACTTACTTGTGTTATATTTTTTCAGTTGTCCTCTTTATAGAAAATGAATAAACATTATTTACAACTTTGCTTTTAGTAAATTTTTCCCTTGAATTGAGAGTCAGAATAGCAATAATGTCTATTATGAGAATTATTTTCCATTAAGGCCAGTAACACCTCAGGCTTTCTACACCTATCTCAGTTACTTTTTATCAATCTGATACAATTTCTAGGGTATGTTTTTTCTTATACGAGACCATTAAGCATCAATGAGAAAATCTGCCATATTAATGGCAGACTACCAATTTGTTGTTTCTTATTATTTCATTCTAGGCTTCCTATAAATATTAAATATGAGTAATGGAGAAATAAATTTTGGAAAGGCCTAGAGGAGGAGAAAATAAGAATCTCCTTAGTATATTTCAAGGATTCCTTACAGTTTAAAAGTAACAAAGCGTATTATGATCCCAATAAGATCTCATAAGAAAGTCTAATGAGAGGGGCTGAGCCAAGATGGTGGCTGGAAAGCAGGGACCTGCCTAAAGCTCTCCCACAGGACCCTCCAAACACCTATAAAAATGGCTCTGAACAAATTCTAGAACTTCACAACCCATAAAATAGCAGGGGGAAGCAGGGCTCCAGACCAGGACTACCTGGATGGTAGCTGGATAAGATCTATCGCACAGAGCTGGGAGTGAAGCAGAGCAGATCCTAGCATGGGCCCGGATCAACCAAACTGGGAAACCAGATGGAACTGGTCCTAGTGCCCTGAATCAGTGAGTTGTGACAGTTACCAGACTTCTCAACCCATAAATACCAAAGACAACAAAGAAGGTAATTAGAAAAAACTGCGGGGACAGAATTAAAGGAGTTCAAGTTTAGGCCAACGCCTCAAGGACAGCAGAGGTGGTGCAGCTACATAACTACAGCTGCAGTTGCTTCTGGCCCCAGCCCCACCTGGGTGGGAGGAATTAAGTGGTGGATCCGAGAGGAAGTACAAAGCCTGCCCTGATCTGCATCACAGTTCGGGTTGGCAGTTCTTGGCAGAAGAGGAGCACTGGTGTGGCAGAGCTTGCTGTGTAGAAAAAGCTCTGAAAACAACAGCGTAGCCCCTCGAGCTTGGGACAAAGTACACTCTACTCTACAAGCAGTCATACCCCAACAAAAAATAATCAAGGGTCAAGTAGTTGGCTGGGAACATGGCCATGCAGCAAAAATGGAATCAAATCCAGACTCAGACTTTGGAATCATTCTTTGGTGACAAAGAAGACCAAAACATATAGCCAGAAGAAGTCAACAAAGTTAAAGAGCCTACATCAAAAGCCTCCAAGAAAAACATGAACTGGTCTCAGACCATGGAAGAGCTCAAAAAACATTTGGAAAAGCAAGTTAGCTAAGTAGAGGATTGGGAAGAGAAATGAGAGTGATGTGAGAAAACCATGAAAAACAAGTCAGTGACTTGCTAAAGGAGACCCCAAAAAATACTGAAGAAAATAACACCTTAAAAAATAGAGTAACTCAAATAGCAAAAGAGCTCCAAAAAGCTAATGAGGAGAAGAGTGCCTTGAAGGGCAGAATTAGCCAAATGGAAAAGGAAGTACAAAAGACCACTGAAGAGAATACTACCTTAAAAATTAGATTGGAGGAAGTGGAAGGTAGTGACTTTATGAGAAATCAAGATATTATAAAACAGAACCAAAGGAATGAAAAAATGGAAGACAATGTGAAATATCTCCTTGGAAAAACTACTAACCTGGAAAATAGATCCAGGAGAGATAATTTAAAAATTATTGGACTACCTGAAAGCCATGATCAAAAAAGGAGCCTAGATATCATCTTTCAAGAAATTATCAAGGAGAACTGCTCTGATATTCTAGAGCCAGCGGGTAAAATAGAAATTGAAAGAATCCACTGATCGCATCCTGAAAAAGATCACAAAAAGAAGACTCCTAGGAACAATGTTGCCCAATTCCAAAGCTCCCAGATCAAGGAGAAAATACTTCAAGCAACCAAAAAGAAACAATTTGAGTATTGCGGAAACAGGATCTGTGGACTGTGGAAACACAGGATAACACAAGATCTATCAGCTTCTACATTAAGGGGTCAAAGAGCTTGGAATATGATATTCCAGAGGTCAATGGATATAGGATTAAAACCAAGAATCACCTACCCAGCGAAACTGAATATCATGCTCCAATGCAAAATATGGATTTTCAATAAAATAGAGGACTTTCAAGCTTTCTCAGTGAAAAGATTAGAGCTGAATAAAAGAAAATTGACTTTCAAACACAAGAATCAAGAGAAGCATGAAAAGGTAAACAAGAAAGAGAAATCATAAGGGATTTACTAAAGTTGAACTGTTTTGTTTACATTCCTACATGGAAAGATGATGTGTATAATTCATGAGACCTCAGTATTAGGGTACCTGAAGTGAATATACATACATACATACATACATACATACATACATACATACGTATATATATATTGACAGAGTAGACATACATATATGTAGACAGAGTAGACAGGGTGAGTTGAATATGAAGGGATGATATCTAAAAAAATAAAGTCAAATTAAGAGATGAGAGAGGAATATACTGAGAGAGGGAGAAAGGGAGAGATAGAATGGTGTAAATTATCTTGCATAAAAGTGGCAAGAAAAAGCAGTTCTATAGGAAGGGAAGAGGGGGCAGGTGAGGGGAAATGAGTGAATCTTCCTCTCATTAGATTTGGCCTGAGGAGGTAATAACATACATACTCA
>JAQQSZ010005998.1:0-13718 GCA_028646595.1 Phalanger gymnotis | reverse complement strand
AATACTGGAATGGGGAGGTTGGTTCGCTAATTTGTTGCTCTGGGCCCTGAATAAATTTTTTGATGCCTTCTGCTTGGAGAATTCTGTATACCCAACGATTTCGAACCATTCTGATATTTATATGATCCTTTTTGAGATCATAAATTCGGCCTTCCTACTACACCCCCTTAGTTTCTGTGAAATCCTTGACCTTTTGTTCCTCCAAATGAATTTTGTTATTATTTTTCTAACACAGTAATATATATTTTTAGTAATTTAATGGAGATGGCATTGAATAAATGGATTGGTTATGTAAAATTGTCACTTAAAAATTATATTGATTTTACCCATCCATGAATAATGATTTTCTCCAATTATTTAAATCTGACTTTATTTGTACAAAGAGTGTTTTAGAGAAAAGATAAAGCGGGGCAGAGCCAAGACGGCAGAGGAAAACAGGGACATGCCCAAGCTCTCTCACAAATTCTTTCAGATACCTCTTAAGAAGCAAATCTGAACAGATCTGAGAGATAGAATCTGCTAGGAGACAGAGCGTGGCAGATTTCCAACCCAGGAGAATCCAGAAAGTCGACTAGAGGGATCTGTTGCAGTGGACTGGGAGAGCACTGAGGGCACAAAACTATACCTGACCATACTGGAGCACCATAAAGTATGAGAGCAAGCCCAGCCCACCACCTGCAGTGGTGATCCCCTCTGTGCCTCTGGGTGCAGAACAGGAGTCTGTC
Organism: Phalanger gymnotis; assembly: GCA_028646595.1. Classification (NCBI taxonomy): domain Eukaryota; kingdom Metazoa; phylum Chordata; class Mammalia; order Diprotodontia; family Phalangeridae; genus Phalanger; species Phalanger gymnotis. The sequence continues at coordinate 12,993 of JAQQSZ010005998.1, read as the reverse complement.
AGAACTAGGTGAGACAGAAGCAGAGAGCCTGCGGTGGCAGCAACAGCAGCAGCTACTCCTGGGGCTATCAGCCCACAGTCTAAAGACTTAAAACTCACCTTATTGAACTTCCAGGAGCCATGATGACTGAGTAAACTCTAAGATCTCTCATTCTTCCCTTACTGACCTTGAATAACCCAGAGAATATTGCTCTAGGAGAAACTCTAGAATAGAGGAACCAGAAGTGGGGGTTCAGCAGTCTTTCAGCTCAGGAAGATAGGGAGATGGGCCCCTCTTGCAGAAATGGAAGGAGACCAGCGCAGGAAGGGAGGCATCTCAGGAAGCCCCACCTTAGCAGACCAGTGAGAGTTCCTGAGCCCCAGGGTGGGGGAGGCGGAGCCAGCAAGCACCAACACCAGGACCCCAGGTGTGCCTTCTCACAGCTAGGGGAACTGGCAGACACCAGCGCAGACCTATGGCTGAGACCACCCATGCTATATAGTGCAGTCCTAGGGGAAGAGGAGACTTCCAGCAGCCAGACCAACTCTCCCCCATACCTCACACAGTGAGCTTCAGTGTAACCCCAGGGAAGCTCATAAACTTCACCGAGCCTCAATCCTTGGCACACACTAGCCAGCTCCAGCTCAGCACCAGGTGACTGCTGTAGAGCAGTATATAGCTTCTAGCTGACAAAACTAGAGGCCACAGCACACAAAGCCAGTAACCAGGCCCCTAGCTCCCAACACAAGAAGCTTGGGACAGAGCTCCCTAGACCCCTGAGATCTACTTTAAAAGCCAGGAAAAAGGCAACCACCATGAAGCAGCAAACTAGAAAACTAAAAAAAGACCATTGAACTGTATTATGGGGCAGAGAAGATCAAAATACAAATTCAGAAGAGGACAGCATTGACACTATACCCACATCTGAAACTTTGAAAGGGAATATGGTCTCAAGCCCAAAAAAGCATTCCTGGAAGAGCTCAAGGAGGATTTTAAAAGCAAAATTAGAGAGGTAAAAGAAAAATTACAGAGCCTAAAAAGAGAAAATGAATCCCTAAAAAGTAAAATTGGCCAAATGGAAAGAGAGATGCAGAAACTATCTGAAGAAAATAATTTGTTGAAAATTAGAATTGGGCAAGTAGAAGCTAATGACTCTATGAGACATCGAGAATCAGTCAAACAAAATCTAAGAATGAAAAAATAGAAGAAAATGTAAAATATCTCATTGGCGAAACAACTGGCTTGGAAAATAAATCCAGGAGAGATAATCTAAGAATTATTGGTCTACCAGAAAGCCATGATGAAAAAAAGAGCCTAGACAGTATCTTCCAAGAACTCATCAAGGAAAACTTCTCTGAGGTCCTAGAATCAGCAGGTAAAATAGTCATTGAAAGAATCTACTGATCACCCCATCAAAGTGATCCCAAACTGAAAATTCCAAGGAATATTGTAGCCAAATTCCAGAATTACCAGGTCAAGGAGAAAATTCTGCAAGCAGCCAAAAGGAAACAATTCAAATATCACACAACTACAGTCAGGATCACACAGGCCTCTACATTAAAAGATTGGAGAGATTGAAATATGATATTCTGAAAGGCAAAGGAGCTTGGACTACAATCAAGGATCAACTATCCAGCAAAACTGAACATAATCTGTCAGGCAAGGAGATGGACATTTAGTGAAATAAGGGAATTCCAGACCTTCCTGATAAAAAGGTCAGCACTCAATGGAAAATTTGGTCTTCAAATACAACACTTAAGAGAGGCATAAAAAGGTAAACAGGGGGAAAAAAGAGAAAAAAAAACCTTGTTTTTCAAAAAGGGCAAATTGTTTACATCTCTATATGGGAGGATGATATTTGCTAATTTCGAGAATGGTATAGTTAGTATGACATCTAAAAGGGATATACATAGACATAGGGTGTGGGTATAAATTAACTGATGTGATGATAAAAAACTTAATTAAGGGATGTAAAGGGATTGTAATGGGAGAAGAGGTAAGAATGAGGCAGAAAAGGATAAATTACATCACACGAAGAGGCACAAAAACATATTATAGTAGAGGAAAAGAAGGGAAGGAGAAGAGCAGTGTTTGAGCTTTACTCTCATCAGAATTGGGTTAAGGAGGGAATAACATACCTGTTAAGTATAGAAATCAAACTTGCCCTACAGGCAGTAGGAGCAGAAAAGGGAAAGAAAAGAGGGGTGGTTAGAAGGGAGGGAAGAAGTAGTACAGGAAAAGCATAAGATAAGGAGAGGGGCTGACAGGGAGGGAATATTGAGGGAGGTGGTGGTCAAAAGCAAAACTCTTTTGAGGAAGGGAAGGGAGAAGGGAAAAATAAAAGTATAAATGGGGGGCAGAAATAGGATGGGAAAAAAGAGACACAGACAGTAATCATAACTGTGAATGAGAATGGGACGAATTCTCCCATAAAACAGAGGTAGATAGCAGAATGGATTAAAAACCAAAATCCTACAATATGTTGTTTACAAGAAACACATTTAAAGGCTGGAGTAGAATATACTATGCTTCAGCTGAAGTTAAAAAAGCAGGGGTAGCAATCCTAATCTCAGACAAAGCAAAAGCAAAGATAGATCTAATTAAAAGAGATAAGGAAGGAAACTATATCCTGCTAAAAAGGCACCATAGACAACGAAGTAATATCATTACTTAACATCTATGCACCAAGTGGTACAGCATCCAAATTCTTAGAGAAGTTAAGGGAGTTACAAGAAGAAACAGACAGCAAAACTATACTAATGGGGGACCTCAACCTCCCACTCTCTGAACTTGATAAATCTAACCCCAAAATAAAAAAGGAAGAAGTTAAGGAAGTGAATAGAATTTTAGAAAAAGTAGATATGATAGACCTCTGAAGAAAGGAATATACTTTTTTCTCAGCAGTACCTGGCACATACACAAAAATTGACCTTGTACAAGGGCATAAAAACCTTACAATCCAGTGCAGAAAGGAAGAAATAGTGCATCCTTTTCACATCATGATGCAATAAAAATTATTTGTAATAAAGGACCATGGAAAGAGAGAATAAGAATTAACTGGAAACTAAATAATCTACTCCTAAAGAATGAGTGGGTCAAAGAACAAATCATAGAAGCAATCAATAATTTCATTCAAGAGAATGACGATAATATTAAAACTTATGGGATGCAGTGAAAGCAGTTCTTAGGGGAAGTTTTATATCTCTGAATGCTTAATGAATAAAATAGAGAAAAAGGAGATCAATGAATTGAGCATGCAATTGAAAAAGCTAGAAAAAGAACAAATTGAAAATCCCCAATTAAATGCCAAATTAGAAATACTGAAAGCCAGATAGATTAATAAAATTGAAATCAAGAAAACTATTGAAATAATAAATAAAATTAAGAGCTGGTTTTATGAAAAAAAAAATAAAAAAAGAAAGAAAGAAGAAGACCAAATTACCAGTATCAAAAATGAAAAGGGTGAATTTACCTCCAATGAAGAGGAAATTAAAATAATAATTAGGAATTATTTTGCCCAATAGTATGCCCATAAATTTGATAATCTTAGAGAAATGGATGACTATTTACAAAAATATAAATTGCTCAGATTAACAGAAGAGGAGGTAAAGTGCTTAAACAACCCCATCTCAGAAAAAGAAATTGAACAAGCCATCAATGAATTCCCTAGGAAAAAATCTCCAGGGTCAGATGGATTTACAAGCAAATTCTATCAAACATTTAAAGAACAATTAATTCCCATACTTTATAGACTATTTGGGGAAATAGGCAAAGAAGGAGTCCTTCCAAATTCTTTTTATGACACAAATATGATACTAATACCTAAACTAGGAAGAGTCAAACAGAAAGAAAATTATAGACCAATTTCCCTAATGAATATAGATGCAAAAATTTTAAATGAAATATTACTAAAAACATTACAGCAATTATCATGGAAATAATGTACTATGACCAGATAGGATTTATTCCAGGAATGCAAGGCTGGTTCAATATTAGGAAAACTATCAGCATAATTGATCATATCAACAAGAAAACTAGCAGAAACCATATGATTATCTCAATAGATGCAGAAAAAGCTTTTGACAAAATACAACACTCATTCCCATTAAAAATACTAGAAAGCATAGGAATAAATGGAGTCTTCCTTAAAATGATAAGCAGCATCTACCTAAAACCATCAGCAAGCATTACAGGTAATGGGGATAAGCTAGATGCATTTCCAATAAGATCAAGGGTGAAAGAAGGATGTCCATTATCACTCCTATTATTCAATTTGGTACTAGAAATGTTAGCTTTAGCAATAAGAGAAGAAAAAGAAATTAAAGAAATTAGAATAAGCAAAGAAGAAACTAAGTTATCCCCCTTTGCAGATGATATGATGATTTACTTAGAGAATCCTAGAGAATCAAATAAAAAATGACTTGATATAATAAACAACTTCAGCAAAGTTGCAGGATATAAAATAAACCCACATAACTCTTTGGCATTCTTATATATTACAAAACCCAACAGTAAGAGATAGAAAGAGAAATTCCATTTAAAGTTACTGTAGACGTTATAAAATATTTGGGAGTCTACCTGCCAAGACAAACCCAGGACCTCTATGAACACAATTACAAAACATTTTTCATACAAATAAAGTCACATCTAAATAAATGGAAAAACATCAGTTGCTTGTGGTTCGGCTGAGCTAATATAATTAAAAATGACAATTTTAGGCTCGCGTGCTTCCTCCCGGCTGTTCCGCATCTGAGGCGGCGGCTGCTGGGCCGGAGCCGGGGCCTGGGGTCAAGCCGGGCCGGGCGGAACGCGAGGCCTCTGGGCGGGGATGAGCTGCGGCTTTGCCGGCTTAGGGCAGCGCCAGCCGAGCCATGGCCAGCACAGTGGTAGCCGTGGGACTGACAATCGCTGCTGCAGGATTTGCAGGCCGGCCGATATGTTTTGCAAACAATGAAGCATATGGAGCTTCAAGTAAAGCAAGCTATTTGAAGTCTGCCAAAATAATGCCAGTGGTGGCTATTACAGAGGTGGGTTTGAACCCAAAATGACAAAGCGAGAAGCTGCACTAATATTAAGAGTAAGCCCTACAGCCAATAAAGGGAAAATTAGGGATACTCACCGAAGAATCATGCTTTTAAACCACCCAGACAAGGGAGGATCTCCTTATATAGCAGCCAAAATCAACGAAGCTAAAGATTTATTAGAAAGTCAATCTAAGAAGTAAAATTAATACACAGATAATTTTAAATTTATATATACATCAATTTCTTTATGTATAGGAGTCCTGATATTTTATAATAACTTCATAAAAGCTGTAACATTTTTAAAAAAATGACAATTTTACCTTAAATAATTTACTTATTTAGTGCCATACCAATCAAACTACCAAAAAATTATTTTATAGAGCTGGATAAAATAACAACCAAATTTATCTGGAAGACCAAAACGTCCAGAATATCAAGGATATTAATGAAAAGAAACGCTAGGGAAGGTGGCCTAGCCATACCAGATATTAAACTGTATTATAAAGCAGCAGTCATCAAAACTACTTGGTACTGGCTTAGAAATAGAATGATGGATCAGTGGAATAGGTTAGGCACACAAGACACAATAGTCAATATCTATAGCAATCTACTCTTTGATAAACCCAAAGAGTCCAGCTTCTGGGTTAAGAATTCACTATTTCATAAAAACTGCTGGGAAAACTAGAAAATAGTATGGCAGAAACTGGACGTAGACCAATATCTTATACCGTATACCAAAATAAAGTCAAAATGGGTTCACGATTTAGATATAAAGGCTGATACTATAAGCAATTTGGGAGAGCAAGGAATAGTTTACCTGTCAGATTTATGGAAAAGGGAAGAATTTATGGCCAAACAAGAGATAGAGAGCATTACAAAATGCAAAATGGATAATTTTGATTATGTTAAATTGAAGAGTTTTTGTACAAACAAAGCCAATGCAACAAAGATTAGGAGGGAAGCAGAAAATTGGAAAAGAATTTTTACAACCAGTGTCTCTGATAAAGGCCTCATCTCTAAAATATACAGGGAACTGAGTCAAATTTATAGGAATACAAGTTATTCCCCAATTATAAATGGTCAAAGGATATGAACAGGCAGTTTCCAGAGGAAGAAATTAAAGATATCTATAGGCATATAAAAAAATGCTCTAAATCACTATTGATTAGAGAAATGCAAATCAAAACAACTCTTAAGTACCACATTTCTCCTGTCAGATTGGTTAACATGACAAAACAGGAAAATGATAAATGCTAGAGAAGATGCTGGAAAATAGGAACACTGTTACGTTGTCGGTAGAGTTGTGAACTGATCCAGCCATTCTGGAGAGCAATTTGGAACTATGCCCAAAGGGCTATAAAAATGTGCATACCCTTTGACCCAGCAATACCACTTCTAGGGCTGTATCCTGAAGAAATCACACAAGTGGGAAATGGACCAGTATGTACAAAAATATTTATAGCAGCTCTTTTTATGGTGGCAAAAAAAATTGGAAATCCAGGGAATGCTCATCAATCGGGGAATGGTTAAACAACTTATGGTATATTAAGGTAATGGAATACTATTGTGCTATAAGAAATGAGAGGCAGACGGACTTCATAATAACCTGGAAAGATTTAAGTGATCTGATGCTGAATGAGGGAAGCAGAACAAAGAGAACATTATACATGATTACAGACACACAGTGTCTGTGATGACTAACTTTGATAGACTTGGATCTTCTCAGCAATAAAATGTTCTAAGACAGCTCCAAAAAACTCACGATGGAAAAAACAATCCACATCAGAGAAAGAATTACAGTTTGAATGCAGATTGAGGCAAACTATTTGTTCTCTTTGTTTTCTTTTCCTTCTTTTTTGGTTTTGTTTCTTCTTTCTCATGGTTCATTCTATTGGTTATAATTGTTCTTTACAACTTGACTATTGCGTAAATAAGTTTAATGTGAAGGTTTATATAGAACCTATATTGGATTACAGGCCGTCTTTGGGGGGAGAGGAGATGAGAAGGAGGGGGAGAAAATTCAAAACTCAAAAATTTGTGGAACTGAGTGTTGTAAACTAAAAATAAATTTTTTTTTAAAAAAAGAGTGTTTTATATTTATGTTCATGTAGTTCCTGTGCCTGTTTTGGCAAGCATACTCTCAGGTATTTTATACTGTCTAGTTATTTTAAATGGTCTAAAACAATATTGGTGCCCTTTATTTTATATGTGTGTATCTCTCATTGTTCTTGTTTCTTGAAAGCAATACATTGTTGAATCAGATTTTTAAGCCATTCTATCTGTTTCTGTTTTATGGGTAAATTCATCCCATTCGCATTCTATGTTATAATTACTTGTTATGTATTTCTCTTCGTCCTATGTTTCCTCACTATCCTTTTCGCCCTATTTACCCTATGGCTTCTCACTTGTCTAATTTACTTCTACCTACCTTGCCCTCCTATTCCTTAGTCTATCCATCCCTCTGAGTCTCTCCCTTATCCTCTCTTCTAACCCTCCACCTAAATCTACCTATCTTTCTAAGAGTTTCTCCCTTATCTCCTTCCCCCTTCTAATTCTTAATCTACAGTCTTAAAAGTCCCTCCCTTATCCTACCCCCATCCTCTCATTTCTTTCTAAATTTAGAAGCCTTTTATACCCTTCTAAACACATATGTTATTCCCTCCTTAACCAGTTTCTGATGAGAATAAGGTTCTAGCACTTCCAATCCTCCTCCCCAACTTGCTTCTTTTTTTATCAATTATTCCTTTATGTCTCATTTGTATGAGATAATTACTCCTTTTTATCCCTCTCTATGAAGTTTTATTTTTTTCAGAATCACTCCATCATACACAGCTCAGGCCAAGCCTTTCTTTCGAACTACCCAAATAATGATGACAGTCATGAGTACAGATAACATTTTCATACATAAGAAATAAACAGTCTGACCTTTTTGAGTGCCTTATAATGGGTCTTCAATGTTTACCTTATATTTCTCCTGGATCCTATATGCCGAATTTCCATTAAGTTCTGCTCTTTTTTGTCAAAAATACCTGGAAGTCTTTCGATTTGTTAAATGTCCAGTTTTGTCTTTTTTTGTTCAGGATTTTTTTTAACTTTGCTAGGTAAGTTACCTTGGTCCTAACTCCAGGTCTTTTGCTCTGTGAAATATAGTGTTTCAAGGCCTTGTTCCAAGTGGTCCTTTAACATAGTAGCTACTAGCTCTTGTCCTATTCTGATTGTAGTTCCTCGATAACTAAATTAGAGTTTTTTCCTTATTGCTTGTAACATTTTTTCCTTAACCTTAGAGCACCTTATTGTCTCAAAAGAGTTTCATGAGACACTGAGGATTAAGTGATATACCTAGGGTCATACAAGCTTGTATGTGTCAGCGGCAGGACATGAATAAACCAAGTCTTGACTCATTGGCAAATGTTAACTCTCATTTACAGATAAAAGAAGCTAAGTTTAGGATGGGAGGGACTTTCTCAAGGTTTCAGAGCCCATAAGCGGTACAACCAAGACTGGAACCCTGGTTTTCTAACTATAATTCCTCAAAACAAATTACTATTTCCTAGTATTTTCACATCACCTGAATAGCATTCCCTATCTAACCTGAAATTACACTTGGTCATAAAGAGAAATACTCCCTAGCAGTGGGGCCTAGAAGCTTGAGACAATTAGGACTGAGGTGGCTTGCTCCCATTCTCCATAATCTTCTCAACCTGCTCATAACTGAGTCTCTAACCCAATGCCCAGCTATGGTCGCTAAGGGAGAATATCTCCCAACCAAACCTAGGAGCCTGAATGAATCCTTGCCATTCTGATGTTCCTATGATGGTCAAAATGACTGGGGTGAAGAGGTATAGGAAATGGAAAACAAGATCTAGAGATAGGCTCTATCCTCTAAAACCCTCAAGAGGTCAGTCGTGTTCCAACTCTCAGCCCAATTCCCCAATCTGTAAGCCTGGCATCCCAATGATATGAAGACAGCTTCTAAAAGAGGCTCAATCATAGCAGAATAACCGTAAATGGGAAGTGAACTAATATCCAGATTAGAACTAGGTTCCAATGGGAGTTGCAGCTGGGTGAATACAGCAATATGGACAAGTGACTGTTGTGTCCCACAGCCTCATCCATACTAAAGAAGAATACACCCTCCTGGTACTACCCACCTCCCAACAAAAGCCTGTTAATACTATAACATGCCTTATTTCCCATTCATCCCATCTTCAAACTCTCCCAGTCACCTTCAAACCCTGACTACTTACAACTCTTTTTCAGAGATGAACTATCCTGCTTTCCAATCCCTAATTCTTTAGCTCTACTCTCAAACCCAAGCGTACTCTCCTACAACCTTTACCTTCCTTCCTAGAACCTCTTCCTAGTGCTGCGCTGGTAAATGTTTAACAACCAGCTCTCCAGATTAAAATATGTGTGTATACATGTGTATGTGTGTATATATATATATATATATATATACATGTGTGTGTATATATATATACGACATACTTTTAAGTATGATCTGCATTATTAATACTTTCTCTACCACTGTCTTAAGTCTAGACAATTAACAAAACAATAAACCAATCCCTGATTTTTAGTGTCTGCTAATTTCCAAGGCATAAATACTCATACTGACAATTTAGTGATTGGCTCACTCTTGAGCCAGAACAAGACGGCTTCAGCACACCACTACCTTTTCCCTATCCTCAGCTGCCTCCAGCTTGGTCTAAATACCTCTAATTGGCTACTATATCTTCAGATGCTAGGCAGAAAGAGAAGAGAATTGGTTGCAGGGACTTCAGCCAAATCCAGATTAGACCCTGGTTATCACTTTTTCCCTGTAGGACCTGAGGAGAAGCCTGGAGTTCTGAGTTGTAACCAGAATCTGGGAATGCAGAATAACTAAACCCAAGGAATATTGAGGACTAGGGGCCAGAAACCTAAGTGCTTGAAGAAACTGGAGATTTTGTGAACTATATATGCCTTGGAAATGGGAGAGGAGAGGGAACTCTAAAGGAAGCAGAAAGCTGGAATAGATCATAGACAGGATATGTGAGTTTTGCTAAAGAAAAAGAACCTGGGATTTGGCAGAGGAGATAGGGACTTGATGAAAGTATGTCTGAACCCTGGAAGAGGGTAAGTCCTAGCATGGAAGTTGAAGGGATAGGGAGAGGCTGGGGAAAAGGGAAGAACCTCTGGAGGTTGGGTCATGATGCCTGAGTTTCTGAGGAAAAGAATTCTAGATGGTGAGTTAATAATGGGAGAATTGGAATCTAGTTCCTGGGGATTTGTCCCTTAGTCCCTTGGTCTGGAATGGGAACAGCTCTGGAGATGCTTTTAATAGACCCACCATGCTTAAAGAGACTGTTTTCAGAGCTCCCTAGCCAAGAAGCAGTCTGTGCTAAAAAGACAATTCCCTTGCAATTGGAACATAGTCAAATATAGACTCAGGGAAGGCATATGGGTTGAGGAGGTCATGGGTTATTGAATATGGAAGCCAAAGACTTCTAGACTGGATACCTTTGTCTCTGACAGGTGAGAGCCTGTGTTTAGAGAAAAAGATGAAAGATGCCTGGGTTATGGGGCCGGGATGACAGGAAATCTAGGAAGCTACCTACCATCTCATCCTTTCTTCCTGGTTTCCTCTTGTATTTCCATAGCTATATTGGAGAAACTGAGTCTTTGTGATAGCTGAAGTTCCTAGTGTCCTTACCTTGGAAGTTGGAGCTAAAGACTGAGAAACAAGGGAGTCTCCTGATGACACTGTGGCCACTCTCCCTACAATCTACCATCCTGGGGACCCAAGAATCTTGTTCTCTAGCCCCAGTCTACCCTCCTCAGACTCTACTACTCTCTCCTCTCTCCTAGAAAATAATCATTCTACCCTTCCCCCATATCTCAATTCCTACTCATTTTAGGCACCCAGGCTTCTGTTCCACCTCCCTCCCCTTCTCCATATTCACTCTCAAGACACTATTTCCACGCATACTTACATCATTTTCCCCCTCTGTTCTCTTATCATCAAAAACAAGTAATGAGTGTAAGGTAATGTCTCAGAATTGCTTTAATTTGAAATCCTCTGTTAGTGATTTTCAGCACTTTTTAGATGGATGTTCGTGGTTTACTTTTCTTTTGAGAGCTATTTGTTAATATCCTAAGACCACTTAGCTACTGGGGAATAATGCTTAATCTTAGAGATTTGGACTTTGTAGGTTTTTGATATTAAACTTTTATCAGAAAATTTTTTGTGCAGATATTTTCTTCTTCCATCTGCATTTTGGTGTTTGTACAAAAGCTGCTATGTGGCACAGAGGATAGAGTGCCAGACCTGGAGTCGAAAAGATTTCTCTTCCTGAGTTCAAATCTGGCCTCAGACACTTAGTTGTATGACCATGGTCATCACATAACCCTGTTTGCCTCAGCTTGTTCATCTGTAAAATGAGCTAGAAAAGGAAATAGCAAACCACTCCAGTATCTTTACCAAGAATACCCCAAATGAGGTCAAGAAAAGGCAGACACAATGGATTAGTAAGAACAAAAGCCATACATATACAACAGATACTGTTGCTAACCCAAGCACTTGCTGTCTCCCACTATGGGGCCCCCTTCAGTTTGGGGTTCATGAACTCATGGATCCAGAATCAGTTCTGGAAGCTTCTTCTCTAAATAGAGTGACCAGGCTCTCTTTCTTACTGTCTCTGCATCTTTATGCCCCACCCCAGGATCCCTGGGAAAATCTCTTAAAGTTTGGGTTTGGCTAATGTCTAGGATCTCCTCAGAGGGTAGTAGAAAGGCACTAAGTATATTATGTAGTATAGGATAGCTATTTCCTCCACACAAAAGAAATGCTAAAAACAAAAAATTTAACAAACATTGTACATTGACAAACACTTAAAAATAACACGGAAACCCTAAAACTCCTATTACTAATATCGGAGATTGCTGCTTAAAACATTAAAACATGGAGCATTTAGTGGAACTGTTGAATAGACTTTTGTTTGCTTCTCTCTCTCTTCCTTCTTTTCTTTCTCTCCCTCCCCCTCCTCCTCCCCTCTCTCTCCCCTTTCCTTTTGAAGCCCAGTGTCCCTATCTCGACTAGGCTGTAAGCACAGCAGCCACTCACAAGTTCAACCTCACTGCTGATCAGCACGGAAACCTGTTTGAAAAGACTTTTCACCTTTAACAGCTCTGAACGACTCTCTCAATATCCATGTCTTCTGGCAAGCCAGACTAGGGATTAAAGGGCCTATCCTCTTGTAAGTTTCCTCTCTTAGAAACACTAGTAGCCATAGGAAATACCTTTTACAGAGCAGCCAGCATCAACTGAGAAGAGTTTCTGACTCTTGAATTCCTAAGGGCTAGAAACATCCATCTCAGGATTGCTGTTTGATCACCCATGTCAGAAAAAGGAAATATAAAGCAGAAGAAGTAATCAGGGACCTTTGTGTGGGGGTGGAGCCAAGATGGTGGCTGGAAAGCAGGGACTTGCCTGAGTTCCCTGCCAGGTCCCTCCAAAAACCTATAAAAAATGGCTCTGAACAAATTCCAGGACTGCAGAACCCACAAAATAGCAGAGGGAAGCAGGGATCCAGCCCAGGACAGCCTGGATGGTCACTGGATGAGGTCTGTTGTGCACGGAGCAGAGGAGAGCGGAGGCCAGCGCCGCCGGCGGCAGGACCAGGAGCCTGGCGGAACAAGACCTAGTGCCCTGAATCAGTGAGCTGTGGCAGTTACCAGACTTCTCAACTCACAAACACCAAAGACAACAGAAAAGGTTAGTGGGAAAAGCTGCTGGGGACAGGCAGTTTGAGGTTCAGCCATCACCTCGGGGGCAGCGGGGGGAGGTGCAGCTACAGAACTACAGCTGCAGTTACTTCGGCCCCAGGCCCACCTGGTGAGAGGAATTAAGTGGCTGATCAGAGCAGGAGTGCAGAGCTTGCTTAAGATTTGCGTCAGGTCCAGGTTGGTGGTTCTTGAGGAAGGAGGAGTGCTGGTGCGGCAGAGCTGG
>JAQQSZ010005997.1:0-13718 GCA_028646595.1 Phalanger gymnotis | reverse complement strand
TGACAGAATCCCTGGTCATTTAGGAAGGAAGGTCTGCTTCTCATTTCACCAAAGTCTTGAGATCCCAGAGCAAGGAGGATGGGTTTCTGGGGAAGGTGAGGAGGGGAAGTCCCTGACAAAGGTAAAGGTGCAGAGGACAGAGAGGGCACTGAGGACAGTTGCCATTGTGGGTGATGACAAGCATTTTAGAAATCTTCCACTTCGAGTTTAATGATCTACCAATAGACTTTGATCTACAGATGTGATACCCCATTATTTAGAGAGCTGACTCTGTGCATGCTGGGAGGGGGTGTGAAATTTGCCTGAGGTCTGACTTGCAAATCACTTATCTTGGGCCAACTTGGATTTTGTTTTTTTGTTTTTTATTTGCTTAGCAAGCATCATCACTTTGGATCACCTCCTAGAAGAAGGCCATTGAGCTTCTCAAAGGGCTAGGGATCATTCAGAGCAGCAGTGGAACTGAGCTGTGGAAAGAGTACTCAAGGGGTAATCAGCCAGTCTGGGCCCCATCCCATCTCTGCCAGTTTCTGGCTGTGTGACCTTGGATAAGTCACTAACCTCTCTGAGCTTTGTTTTTCTCATTTGTCAGGGATAATGATGCTTATGCTGTCTCCTGCACAGGATTGTTTCGAAGGTCAAATGAGCTGGTCTACACAAAAAACATTGTAAACCGAAAGGACGGGCATGGGGACTGGTCTTGTGGATCTCAGTGATACAGGGAACTCCCAGATGAGGAAACCCTCTCTGCCAATACAAGTCAGCACCATCTTGCAACTTAGGGCCTTAGAGTGTTGCCTAGAGTGCTGGTGTTGTAAGTGCCTTAGGGGCCCGGAGGTGCCAGAGGTGCAACACAGCTCAAACCCAGGTGTCTCTGACTCCAGAGCCAGCTTTGGACCTCCTAGGCCATACTGCTTTTTAAATGCCAGCATTACATACTGTGCTACTGGGCCATGAGGACGACCCTAAAGGGACAATTTAGATGTAACGTGCAGTCTCTACAATGTGAGAAAAATAGGAATAATCCCAAGTAAGATGAAGAACTTTGTAGGAAATATTCTGCATGTGGGCACCTTTCTGTGAACAGTGGTGTGAGTGTGTACATAGCCTGAATTTTCTGAATTGTCTCACTAGGCCAAAGTAGTGCACGTGCTCCTGGACGGCCAGCGTGTCTCCCCGCCATCAGGCTTCCTCATCCGCAAAGGGCCTGGCCACTGTCACTTTGATTTTGCTCAAGAAATTCTCTTCGTTGACTATTTGCAGCCCCAGACAGAGACGAGACCGTCACGGAGGTAAATAAGGAAAGGTTAATATTTTCGCTGCCTCTTGTATATCTCAGTGGGAGATTGGGAATCATATTTCTTTATATGTTGCTTTGTGGTCAACAACTATAAGGTTTTACAAATGTCTTACCTTTGAACTTTGCTGTTTCCTAGAGCTAAGCTGGGCTCTTTCCTACAAACCCTGGGATAGATACTCCACTGTACTATTTTGAGAAGGCTTTGGTTTTTTTCCACCTCCCTTTTCTGCTGGGGAGGCAATCCAGAAGATTGACTAGATTTCCATAGCAGACACCAGAAGAGTGTACCTTCACATATTTGTTGTGTAGCGCTCAAACACTTGAGAACATTTGGCAAATCAATGTTATACTGAGAAGAGAGATGGACATTTCATGGATCCTCTCAAATGTTTTTGGTCCTTGTTCTTCAGCACGTTAAACTCAGACCATTTTGTAGATGGCTCACTCACTCATTCATTTAACAATTATTTACTAATGACTGCTACATATAAGGCCCTGTACCCAAAATCATACAGGGATATAAAGATGAAAAGAGCCCTTCCTCTACCTAAATCCACGGTCTCATGTAGGTGAGCTAAGAGAAGTAAATATGATTCAAGGCAGAAAGTGCTACAAGAGAAATATAGAGAAAGCGCTTTAGATCACTGGAGACCCATCCACCACTACATCTTATGACTCTTTGAATTGGGCTTGAATCCTGAATCTGTTGCTTGCTGTATGACCTAAGTCAAGTCCTTTTCCCTCACTTTTCCTCAGTTTTCTTACCTGCAAAATAGAGGGGGTCGGACTGGGTGATCACTTTTCAGCTTCAAATGGTTTCTCTGTGCCTTTAAATACTGTGGAAGTTCAGAGCAGATAGATTGTCTTTGACATTATCAAGGAAATATAGATTATCTTTTGACATTATCAAGGAAAATTTCTTAAAGGGCAGAGATGAAGGAAGTGCATTCCAGACAGAGGGAAGAGCATGAACAAAGGCTTGGAGGTGGGAAATTCTAGGATACCTTTGGTGAATGAGCAGCCTAGTTTGGCTGGAGTGTATGGTTTCAGGTAGGAAAACACTGGAAAGTAAGGCTGGAAAGGTCATAGAAGGTCTTAAGAGATTAGACTTTATCCTACAGACAGTGAAAAGAAGGTAAATAACAGTTTGCTCATTTAAATACCTACTGGTTGGGTATTCATAATAAAATCAACCTAAATGGAATTGAGGACTTTTTCCTTACTGGATTATTGATGGGTAAAACTCACAAGCCCAAAACACAGCACATAAGCCAATAACTGACCTGGAATAGGGCTCAAGCTGAGACAGGACTGAAGGTTGCTTCATATTGAGGTAAGGAGCATGTGCTAGACAATTACTGATGAGTTAACGGAAACGGAATTGTAAAATGATGATAGAGGTGACTGTGGGAAGCTTCAACTTTGTCCTGATACTGATTATTCTAACACACCGTGATAATAGTCCTTATCATACTGTTTTATATTTTAGCAGGACTAATTTAAAGAATACGGAGCAAGCTAGCATGGACTATGAAGCCCCATTAATGCCATGTGGCTGTATCCTTCTCTACTAAGCTGTCACATCAAGGGAAGTTGAGTCAAATTATGATAGTCATTGTCTCCTTACAGGATTTCAGAACTTTGTTATTTATCAGTAACTCTTTCCCTGTCCTATCACAAGTCCCAATTCAGAGAGAAAGAGAGGGGGGAGAGAGAGAGCGAGAGCGAGAGAGAGAGAGAGGAGAGAAGAAGAAGGAGGAGGAGGAGGAAGAGAAGAGAAGAGAAAAGAGAAAGTTTTATAGTATACTTGTACTTTGTGCGCCTATATATGCATATTCTTTAGACATGATTGAAGGTATTGCATTCATACCAGAAGCTCTCAAGTTTACAAACAGAGTTTTCCTACTTAACTAAAATGAAATGCCACATTCATTTTATGCAGTGGAAAGAGTCCTAACCTTGGAAGAGGAGACTGAATTAAAAGTCCAGCTCTTCTATTTACTAGCTGTGCAACCATAGGAATGGGACTTAACACTTCTGTGCCTTACTTTTATCATCTGCAAAATGGGAAAAATAATACCTGTTGCCCCCAACATCATAAGGCTGTTATGAGGAAAACATTTTATAAAGTTTAGAATTCTTACTATTAATATTATTATAATTTGTCCACTAAAATCTTCCCCTGATGCCTCAGTGTGGTATGGAGCTAGTCTGGGTTCTTCAAAGCCATGTCACCAGAGTATAAGCTCTGACAATCCCACCCAGCTAGAAATCTTTCAGTACAAGCCAGAGACAGATTATGTCTAGCTTGAGGACCAGTCTAGCCAGGTTCAGAGATGTTCATTACCTCATTAGGCCACAGCAGTTCATAAAAATTGTTAAGGTATAGAGGAGTTACAGGCTGCTGTGTTCAACTTTGTCCTGATACTGATTATTGTAATACACCATGATAATAGTCCTTATTGAACTGTTTTATATTTTAGCATATTCATTATATATTTATATTACTTCATATATATGTATATATAAACATATACAATATATTTATATATTGTATAATGTACATTGTATAATATTGTAGTAAAGTAATTGAAGTAATAAAGAATTATTACTCAGCATAACTCAGCATTTGTTAAGCACCTGTTATGTGCAAAGCACTGTGCTAGACATTGGGGATACAAAGCTAAAACCAGAACAGTTCCTGCCTTCAGAGAACTTTCATTTTACCAGGAAGAATTATTAACTTTCTATTGATTAAAAGAAATTACAGCTTCTAATTCATCTGATTACACAGTCTTCTAGGGAAAAATGTGGACTAGACATCATAATCCCTTAATTTTCATCTCTGACAGTGACTTCGTAAGAGAGACTAAAAAGGACTGTATTGGGGTTGTTCAGCAGGGCCCACTAAAACAGGGAAGGGTGAGGTTAGTGAAGGTGTCACCTCTAAGAGTTTCTTCACCATTGGAGGATAGTATTCTGTTAAGTGATCTATCCCCATTCTATATCCTTCTTCTGCACTAAGTGAAAGTGGCAGTGAATAAAGTCCTGCCTTCCCTTTGTCTGTGCCAGAGGTTCCCAAACTTATTTGGCCAACTACTTCCTTAAAAAAAAAAACAAAAAACCCTACTCAGCGCCCCCCGGAAATCTACTTTCTTTAACCGTTTAACAGTTTTTTAAATTTGTGTCATTTCAAAAACATATATTTTTTTAAGATGACATCTTAAATTTAATAATTTATTGTAAATTTGTAGGGTTTTTTCCTGCATTGAAATTTTGATGACACAATATTGCATCATGTAACCATATAGTATTGTATTATAAACAAGTCATTATGCACACAGATTCCTGCCAATATATGCTGGACTTTCTGACAATGCAGGACACCTGCCAACACGTGCTTATTAAGACCTGTTGGCGGACTTGACCACTGATGGGGTTATAACTTGCATTTTGTGTGTTTATTTGGAAAATAATGTAGTCACTATGACTTTAACTCTGTTGCACAACAGATGAAACATGCACAAGCATTTTTTTCAAAATTTTTTTCTCTTCTCTTTCTTTATGCTTCCACTGCCCCCTTATTTTTATGTAATACCTTGCAACTACACCTGAGGCTACTACCACCCTCCCTTCCTCCAATCATTCCAGTGCCCCCTAGGGGGTGGTTTTGCCTACTTTGAGAACCTGTGGCCTGTGCTTCACAATCCTTAACTACATGGAAGAATTAACCCTGACAGCGATTGTGCTAATAGCACTTTGTCCATTATTTATAGTGGGTCACTTCTGAAAAGGTCAAAATGACATGGCCCAACAGGGCAGGCAGAGCGGCTGTTCTCTCCATTTCACAAGTAAGGAGACTGAGGCTGTGCGGTCATACAGTGGATCAGTTACCAAAGCAGGATTGGTGCTTCTGTCTGCAGACATGTTGTATTTATCCTGCCCTGTTTATTGTATCTCCAGCACCTGGCAGAGTGCCTGGCACATAGTAGGTGCTTAATAAGTGCTTGGTTATTGAGTAATTGAGGTAAGATGGTACAGGTATTACTGTCTCCATTTTACAAATGAAGAAATTAACGCAGCCAGTAAGTGGCAAATTAAAAATGAATATCGCCCAGAGAGCACTAGAGAAGCATATGGCAGGGGTGAGTGGGCTGCAATGCATTATGAACAACGAATTCTGAAGGAGGTTCAGAGTAAAAACTGTAATCAGAGAAATGTATGTAATAGAAAAGGAAGACAGGCTGGTTCTTCAGCAAGAGGAAGGGAGAGCTGCAGCCCATGTGTTCTACTGATATCTTTAAAAAGAAGTCAGGAGGAAATCTAAGAAGGTCCTCAGCATGGCAGATGTACTGCCACACCCCCCTCCACTCCATCCCTCACCCCCACCAAGTCCTAGGGAACTTCTTCTGGGACCTGGATGAGTCACCTAGGGTGAGTAAACATGGACAGTGGTGATGGGAGGCACCTTGGGTGGGGATGGCCACGTCAATTGGGTTACAGATCCATTTACATATCAGTATCTGGGTATGTTAGACCTGGGGTCCTCTGATTGAAGATGGAGTGTTCTTTCCACAATTTCTCACTGCCCCTCTTGAACAACCACAACTTTGAAATATTTGAGAGGCCTCACCCCCAAAGGAGAAGAAAATTCCTTTTTTCTTACCAATTTGCAGTTTTAAAGGAACAGTGAAACTCATCCATCCCTTACTGTTTTTACTTTATTCTCCAAAAATATTAAGTTCATAGTCCTTAATAGTCTATTGCAGTCATCTTCCAGTTTCAACTTCTCACCAGCTGGGGAGATCCATATTACATCGGCCTGAATGGACTGGAGCTGTACAATGAACATGGAGAAAGAATTCCTTTGACCGAAAACAGTATCCTTTATTGGACAGAATGACCCATCCTCCCACATTGAAGCGGATGTAGGAGGTTGGGAGGAAACAAGTCAGTTACATTGCATGTCAGTGTCAAGTTTTATTAAAAAACTGCCACCTTGTTAAATATGCTTCTGAGACAGGAGACTTGATCCTTTCTTTAGTTCTTGAAAATCCCAATGAACTTTTGGATCAGTCTCCATGGCAGCCCCCTGATTAGAGCCACCCCCCACCACCTGGTTCAGAGCTGCTATGGGTCACACGGGCTTTATGAGATTGGCTAGAACTTCACGTCCAACATGTGGGACCACCATAAATTACCCAATTCCTAGCCTCCATCGGGCCACCTCCACCCCCCAAACTGTGATGCTCTTTCTGGAGAGAGGCCCATTAGAGCCCAAGACATTCCTCCCACCATGCTCCTGCTGTGACTAGGGAAGCAGTTTCAGGTTATCAAAACTGTCAGGCTACTTTTCTGCCTAGGTGATTACTGTCAGTTACCACCCTTCCTCCTTCTCCAGATTCGTCTCCCAACTCTTCCTTCCCATGCTACCTCCCCACACAAAAAACCCCACACTTCTAAATTTCCCTTTCTCATTTAATAGTGTTTTTTCTTCCCTCGTCTTTAACAGTTCTGGGAAGCTCAGATTTATCAGTCAACCTTTTGGCCAATCTCCTCTACTTTATTCTTCTTAAGACTGGCCTGGCCCACCCCCTGTGCTCATGCTCCTTTCTGCCTTCATGCGCTCTCATTTTCTCTTGAACATCCCTAATTTGGCTGTCACTGCAGCAGCTACCAGGACGAGCATGCAGCAACTCTCCCCTGCCTGGTACTTTGGCCCCACACTCCCCTGAGTTCTCCCGTCATCTTGATGTAGGTTGGCAGATATAGATTGGAAAATGGTGTGCTGAGCACTTCGTTTGGGTTATTACAGCTTAAAAGTTCACCTCAGACATTGCTGCTTTCCCAGACAGTGTGAATACCCTAGAGGGGGTGTGTGGAGATGTCCGAACTCCAGACAAGCTCATTGACCAAGTGAATGACACCAGCGATGGCAGACACATGTGGCTGGCCCCAATTCTCCCTGGCTTGGTAGGGTTAACCAATGCTGCATGCTGTGTATTGTAGCATTCTGAGATTCTGTGGAAAAAGTATGTTTTTTTATGTTAATTTAATATATGTCAAAGATAATGGAAAGACCCTTGGATTTGGAAATAAGGAAAATGGGATTTTAATTCTGCCTCTGGCACCAAATAGCTATGTGACCTTGGGCAAGTCATTTTATCTCTGTGAACCTCAGTTTCTCTATTGATAACAGGAAGAGATTATTATCCAGTCTGCCTCACAGGGACCTTGTAAAGATCATATGATATATTGTATGTAAAAAGTCCTTTGTAAACTGAGGAAACACTAAAAAAATGTGAGGGACTCCTAAGTCCTTGTTGCCGTTACTGACAGCTGAGGTCTCAGGTTCAGTTCTAGTGTTCCTCATCCTAACCTTAAGCTTATTGTTTGTAGCCGTTGTCATCCAAAGAAAGAGACTCCATAGCCATCACAATGTCTGGAGGAAAAAGAACCCAGGGTTCCGGTGTTCTCCAGACTACCAGGCTAGACCTTCTCCTGAGTTCTGTGTGATGGGGACCAAGCGGCAGAGATTCTGTGGTCCTGCTGTGGTTGTCAAAAGGGTTAGAGGAAGGGGCAGAACTGGCCATGCCGTGGCCACTGTTTTCTGAGGATAGCCCTAAAACGGGAGCTGTCCTGTGTGCTCCACACCCTCACTGATGTTTAAAATCTGAGAGTGCCAAGCTGCCTTTGACTTTTATTTTTCCAAATCAGAACGAAAGCATGAGGTTGTTATCGGCTTGTAGGATTTAGAACTGGGAGAGATCTCAAAGAGCATCTAGCCCAGGCCCCTGAGGCCCAGAGAGATATGGTCTGCCCAATGCTACATGTCTACATGGCACAGCCAGGATTTGAATTTGTTTTGTCTGACTACAAATATGGAGCTCTTTCCCCTTCCCTAGGCTATCCTGACTGATGCCAGGATCTGAAAAGAAAGCAGTGCCTGAGTACTGGAGGAGGCCAAGGGCTGGCTCCCAGGATTTAGACAAGCCTGACCTGGGAGGTGGGAGCCCCAGCTTCTCATCCCTGATCTCTTCTTCCCCTCGGGCTCAGTTTACTACAGATGATCTACATGTTCCCATCCGGCACAAAATCCTAAAATCCTCATGATCCTGTGGCAGGAACAGAATTTTAAAACTTATTTCCCTCACCCATCCCTGGAAATTTACCATCTCTCCCCACAATTATGCAGCTCTGCTTTTTGAGACACATTCTCCTGCCTGTGTTTAATTTATGGTCTATGGGTAAAGGGAAGGAAAGCTAAGTAGGAGCCTTTTAGTTAGGAATACTCTGCTTCTCTCTGGCAGCATAGTCACTCTTGCTGGGCCCCAGGCTGCTGGGGTGGACAGGGCATTACAATGCCTCCTCAGTAAGGAGGGAGATGTGAGCACCTGAGAAAATAGCTCCTCCGAGAGCCCCATCAGCATTTTGCTAAGGCTATTGTTACAAGATGCAGCCACCTGTGACAAGGCTGACTCTCAGCTGCTGGAGACTAACAGTAAACAGGCCGTATGAGGGGGAGAACCTGGTATCTTGTTGGGGACCCCAGAGCACAGTGGGACTTGCTCTCCTTGGGATTCATCAGGGTGGTGGAGTGGAAGGAGCATTGGCTTTGGAGTCTGAGGGCTGTGATCTGAATTTTGGCTCTGCCCCTTCCTACCCACAGTTCCTCACCAAGTCCTCCAAGGCTCCACTCAGCTGCCCCCTCTTATGGAAATCCTTTTCCAAACCCCAGTGGTTATAGGAGACCTCTCTGGGCCTCAGTTTCTTCCTACAAAATGAGAGTGTGAGACTATGGTCCCCCAGGTCCCTCCCAGCATGAAGTCCTATGATCAGAAGCTTCTCTGCCTGCGAAGGTTTAATCTCTACTTCAGCATTATTTCCCCCTGTCTCAGCAGAGTATCTCTCCACCCCAAGCCCACCCTTGGCCTTCCTGACTCTGTGTCAGTTCCTTTCTGTTGCCAAACATGTCTGCTTGAATCAAGTCTTTCCTCTGACAGGTGAATCGGGTTTATGTGATCTTTGATCTGCCTACCACTGTGTCTATGATCAAATTGTGGAATTATGCAAAAACTCCCCATCGAGGAGTAAAGGAATTCGGAGTAAGTACTTATTATGCTGGCTGCTAATTGCCCCTTGGCAAGTATATGATTTTTTTTTCATTTAATTGCAACTTTGAAAACAAATGTCTGGTTTCCCAGGATATGAATACTATGAACTTAAGACGTAACCAGGAGAGCAAGTTTTCTCTTGGGACATAGGTCCCTGGTGTCAAGCCCTTCTGAGTATGTGTAGCTGTCATGCTGCCCTTTTGCATCTGTGGGACTGGTAAAAAATCAGAAAGTCATAACTGTGTTCTTGAAAGACATGATTCCAAACTTGGAATCATGACCTGGGTTCAAGTCCCAGTACTGTTACCTCCACAGCCTTCTCCACTGCCTTGAATTCTGTACTCCGCTCCTTTGAAGCCATGTCATTTCTTGGACCGGGGGTGGGGTCTTTATTCACAAAATCTGAAGAGACTTTTTCCTTTAAAGGTTACATCCTTTAAATACCATCTCACTCAAATAGTTGTGTCTTTATCTTTGTGATTGGAGATTTAAAGGGTATCTCCAGGGGGTGGGGGAGAGTGCCCCCATCTCTTTCTTCCTCAAGTCTAATCCATGTCACAGTCCCGCTGGAGAACCTTCAGTGATTTCCTGGTGCCTCTAGGAGAAAGGACACTTTCCTCTGTTAGGCATTTCCAACCCTTCATAGTCTGGATCCAGCCCATCTTTAAAGACTTTCATGTTGTTCCCTCTCAAGCACTCTACATCCTAGCCAAATTGGCCTATTTTCTGTTTTCCATACACAGCATGACAACTCCTGCTTCTCTGACTTTGTAGAAGCTTTGTAGAAGCTGCCCCGCCCAAAACACCCAGAACTGTGCCCCTTTTTACTTCTGCCTTTCCAAATCCCTACCTCCCTTCAGGGCTGCATCAAATGCCACCTCTTACACAAGGGCTTTCCAAATCCCCACCCCCTCCTCCCCCCAATTATTGTGTACTTACTAATTATATCTTTTACATTGACTTAACTCTCCATGCTGTTTCCTCCTCCCCCCCTACAGGCCAGGTACTGAGTCATTTTTTTCCTTTATATCCCCCACGTCCTAGGGTGAGGAACCTGCGGCCTCAAGGCCACATGTGGCTCTCTAGGTCCTCAAGTGAGGCCCTTTGACTGAATCCAGATCCCCCAAGGGATTTGTTCTGTGAAGTTTGGATTCAGTCAAAGGGCTGCAGGCTCCCCACCTCTGCCCTCAGAGGAGTGGGGCATTTTGCCCAGGGTTGGCTACCCACTTCATCTAGAATGGTGTCCTTGGAAGAGACTAATGCCACCCAGCTACCCTAGCCAACTGGGATACATTCTCTGCCATAACAACCTACCCCTGATCACCGCCCAGAGGCCCCTAATTCAAGTGTCCCTCCTAACAACTTTGCCAAACAACCTTGAGTTGGAAGTACTAACCTCCCATCCAGTGTCATCCTTCTCCAGAATCTCAACATGGTGATTACCACTTCCTAAGGCAGCCTGTTATATTGTTATATTGTTAGATAGCACCTCCATAATTATATTGAGCCAAAATTGGTTTCTCTATAACAGTTTCTTATTGGTCCAAATTTTACCCTCTGGAGCAAGTTAAAACAGACCTCTTCCTCTTTCTCCACTTGGTAGACTTTCAGATGGCCTTTCATGATAGTTCTCTCAGTCATTCCTCTTAAGCTATGGTTTCAAATCCAAGAGGTAGCTTTGGGTAAGATGGCAGCTGCCCAGTGAGGGGGCTGAGGGATTTTCCTGGGCATACCATTCTAATGGTCTCTTGTGAGGAGGCATCATGGGAGTAAACCAAAGGTCTTTCTTATCCTATCTTTTTATCATGTTTACCACCATCATTGTCCGTTTGCCTCTTCTTTTCCTAGCTCCTTGTTGATGACTTGTTAGTATACAATGGAATCTTGGACATGGTCAGCCATGTGGCACATGGCATCCTGCCCACCTGTGATCCCATAGTCCCCTACCACACCATTCTCTTTACGGAGGACGAGGAGATCTGCCACCGAGAGAAGTACACCATTATCAGGTTTGTGAGCGAGACCTAATGGGAAACAGCAGTCGCGTTTGTCGACAGTCCTTTCTGGGGCAGGCTTCAGTAAGCCAGATGGTGATTCTCAGGGAGGACTGATGATGGCCGTGTCTTAGCCCAGAAGACTGATTGAATTTCCCCATTTTCTTACTTCTGCAGTAATCATGTTGAGGATCAGGATGTCCGGATGATGAATGAAAATCAAATTGTTACCAACTCCAAAAAGAAACAGAGGGCTGCTGACCCAGGTCAGTTTCATTTCTCTCACAGAGAGTCTTCGATCTCTTACTTAGTATTTGCCAAAACTGAGACTGAGTCAGAGCTCATCACGCAAAGCCACTATTCCCCAAGTTTCTCATCACCTTCTCAATCCAAAGTCAGTGTGCTTCTGACACTGGCCAACCTTAGACTGTGAGGATGATTAGCTGACGTTGGCAGGTGCTTTGGGAAGGGACCTTTCTAGCGTGTCTCAGCATTAAATCATATGGCAAAGCCCCGATTAACCAACATATTTAGGGAATGGGATGTCCTGTTTAATTACATTTTTTAGATAACTCAGGTTTAATCAGAAAACCCTTTGGTATCAGTGTTTATCATGGAAAATCTATCTAAAATACATACTTCCCAGTCTTTGTGAAGGTCAAATGGCAGATACAGTTAAATCCTTATTTTAATGGCTCTTAGTCTTAAATTGGTAATATGGCTTAGTGAATAAGGTGCTGGACTAGAAGTCAAGAGGACATGGGTTCAAATCCTACTAGCTCTGTGATGCTGGGTACCTCGCTTAATGTCTCTATGCCTCAGTTTCCTCACCTGTAAAATGAGGGGGTTAGATGCAGTGTCTTCAGATATCCCTTCTATTATTCTTGCTGTGACAGCAAGAATAATAGATGTAACTGATGACCTTAAAGATGAAGCTGAGTGGCACCTGCTTGGGAGGTTGTAGCGAGGATTCCTGTTTAGATAGAGGTTCAGCTCAACAGCCCTTTGCAGTTCCTCCCAACTCTGAGGGTCTGTAATGAGAACTAACATTTATCTAGCCTCAGAGACCTTAAGAACCAGAAGGGATCTTAAATGGCATTGAGGGCAGATCTGGTATTTTACTGTTGGGAAAACTTCTCCAGCTTGGTTGCTTTCCAATTTACCATTATAGCACTTTCCAATTTTAAAAAGAACTCACTGCACCCACCCTCACAAAACTCTGAGGTGAGAGGGAAGGGAGCAAAGGGCTGAGAGTTAAGTGGCTTAGACTCTAGTCCCAGCTCCAGCACATACGCACTCAGTGACTTTGGGCCAGTCACTCTACCTTGGTGGTTGGGAATCTTTCTGTCTACACAGTAGAGGACTTGATTGGATTAGAATGACTTCTAAGGTCTCTTCCAGCTCCAGAATTCTGTGGTTATACTTTCCATTTTCCATGGCAGAACAATGACCTTACATTCCATCGACTCCTTCCTTCTTGGTAGATGATATGTGCCCAGGTCCTTCTCACCCTGGGACCTAGGTTCAGTGATATTGCCCTTTCACTAAATTATCCTTTCCTCGCATATGTCTATGGATCTTAGTGAAATATTAGGACTGGGGCCATTTCAACATTGAGGAGTTAGGAACCTGTTAGCATGGATTCAGATCAGAACTAACTACCTGTTAAGTGCATCTCCCATGACCAGGCTACAGCACTGGTTGTGCTAATCATAAGCTTGCCTTTCCAGATCTCTGTGTACTTTTCCTTCATCCCCTTTCCATAAGTATCCTATTTATTTCAATGGCATTCTCTGACAGTTTGCTTTATGAATTGACCCTTCTGCCATTTATGTGAAATAACTCATCTGGAAATTCTCTGCCCAAGGCAATTTCCTAAATTTTGAACATTAACATAGTTGCATGAGACCTTCACCCAAAGGAACAGTAGGTATGCCTTAAGTGGAAACAAGTTCCTGAACACTGGCCACAGTTGTAAGCCTGACTCTTTTACTCACAGCTCTTTCCCAGGGCTCTAAAAGTCTCCTTGATTTTATTTGACTTCCCTAACTAGTCCCTGACACCAGTGCCCCCTGCCCTCTGGATCCCTGTGCTTGCCTTTCTGATGCCACTTTTGGGATCACTCATCTTTATTCTCCCTAACTATTACCTCTCAGTTGGGATTAGAATAGAGAAAATAATTTTTTGCGGGGCTGAAGATGCAAGCTCCCCAAGTTGTTCCAGTTGGGGTGGGTCGGGGTCCATTATGAGACGATAATCCTGACAAAGGACGATGATGGTGAGAACAGAATAATCTACCTGAGAGACAAGGCT
>JAQQSZ010005996.1:0-13718 GCA_028646595.1 Phalanger gymnotis | reverse complement strand
ACATTTGGGGGTTTATTTTGGAAGATGACAAATTAATTCTTTTGTTTTCTAATCTCTGGTTCTAAGGGAGTCCTTTCATTCATTTTTTTTTCTTTTCTTCAAGTCTTCTTGTACAAAATAACTAATATGGAAATGTTTTACATATTTGTAGAGATATAACCTATATCTAGTTGTTCAATGTCTCAGGAAAGGGGTAAGAGAGCCCAGTAGATCCTTTAAAAATCCTCTTAAAAAAAGAAGGTTTCCATGCTGATTTTAGAGAGCTAGGTAGCTGAAATCAGAAGGAAATGGGTAAATATTCTCTCATCTGTTATAGGCAAAGTCCAATGGAAAAGGAATTCCAGGTTGCAAGAAGGGATTAGTGGCAGTAAGTAACTAATTGGGAGAGCCAGGCAGCTAGTCACCCAAGCCTTAAGATTTGCTGTAGACACAAACTGGAACCAGGATTACAGGATCAAAAGAGAAGACATTCAAGGGTCATGAAGATGGATCAGGAGTGGGAAAATACAAGCAACACATAATGATAAGACTGTAGATTCAGATCATTTTTGCCAATGAATATTATTAATTATTGCTACATAAAGATTATTTGTTACTAATATAGTATCCCAGTCATTCTAGATGAGCACAGTATATTTAAGGCAGTCTTTTTAATACTTTAAACTCTATGCAAGTATGTACTTGCTTTTTATGTGAAGGAAGACTTTGCTTGAAGCTTTCTTAGTCACTTTATGATCTATGAAGGAAAAAATCCTAAGCTAATGTAGTGAAGTCCAAAATAATCAGCTTGGCAGAGAAAACTGAAAAAAAAGATAGTCCAAACATTTCTGAAAAAACCCATCTTACCTAACACCTCAGTGTAAAATTGCTCCCATTTTTTCTCAAATGAATGGAACCAGAAATAGTCAAAGAAGAGAGGCAGTAGCATATTCTGCACCTTTTCCATAAAAGTCATCTTTTTTGTCAGTCTGCTCAGGGGCTCAGGCACATGGGAAAGAGGAGATGGAAGTAGCCCACAGTATTTCTCATAGGCATTCACCATGCTCCACCGGACAGTATTCATGAAAGAGATTTCAAGCTTCTCAGTTCTCAGATCTCCACATGGAAATATGGCATCTCTAAATAGCATATCATAGCCGTTTTTTGCATTTTCTCCATAATTGTCTGGATGAAGATTACATTTTTTATTTTTTTTGGAAGGAGGAAGGCAGGGCAATTGGGGTAAAGTGACTTGTCCGAGGTCACACAGCTAGTAAGTTTGTCCAGTGTCTGAGTTCAGATTTGAACTCAGGTCCTCTTGATTCCAGGGCCAGTGCTTTACTCACTGTGCCACCTCATTGCCCTGAAGATTACTTTTTTACACCTTGATTTTACAAAAGCAAAAAATTGTTAAAAGATTCATCAAGTGAGCACATTCTTTCCCAGTATGGAAAAGGGGTTTTTGTTCATCTCTCCCAAAGCAATTTCCAGTCTGCTCATAAGTTCTTTTTTTGCTTGTGGAATAAGAAAAACCTCACAGTTCAGCCCTGAAGAGTCAGTGGAATGAGTGAGAGACATATCAGAAGGCACTAACACACTAACACAGACCTCTTTTAGCCAATTCTTCAAGAACTGTCTTCATATTAATCCAGTGGTTATAATCCAATGGCCATACTAGGTCCTTTCCCTAGGATGCACAGCCAAAGCAGCAGAGCTGCAGCAGCAGCAGCAGAATAGACACCCACTTTTCAAGCATAGTACCTGAGCCTGATGCCTTCTGATGCACTAGTGCTCTTTGTATTTGCTGGATTAAGACACACACAGGCAAGCAAAGGGACAAGTTGAACATTAATTTCTAAAGAAAATTCTCTCCAAACATACTTCTAGCTCACCGACATCCCCTTGATCCCCAGTATGCAAACATTTCTTCCAGTGAACTCTTTTCATCATCCAATGTATGTTAGGTGAAGGCACAAATTCAGAATATCGGAAGTACTGGCCTTACTCTTCATAAATCTTACAATTAAAATAGAAAGACCAAAGCAAGAAACGCAATACAGCACATCTATGCAGATCAAGTAATTCAATTCAAGAAATACTGAGGAGATACTAGAGTTATAAAAGGCATCAAAACCATAGAAAACACAGTGTCAATGCTCTAAGAACCTACAATGTAGTAGAAGAGACACAAACAACTCTCTATATCACTACATATGAGGCAGAGTATGGTAAATGCCCTTTGAGTTTTACAATTGTAGGGTTCAGAGGCTTATTACTAACCATAAATGTTTAATAAATATATGATATATGATATATATGATTATATTTGGGATGTATACACAAGGCATATAAAAGATATATAAATTGTGTATATGTATATATATATGTATATATGTATATATATGTGTGCATATATATATATACACGTATATAGCCTTAATCTATAAAAATGAGCTGGAGAAGGGAAGGGCAGGCCACTCCAGTATCTTTACCAAAAAAATCCCAAATGGGGTCACTGAGAGTCAGAAAGGACTGGAAATGATTAAACAACGACAACCCCCACCTGCAATTCAATAAATCACAATAACTATTCACAACAGCATAAACTATTAAATCTCCTATTTATTGTTCAAAGCTCTTCACAACCTGTTGACCTTTCCAGTCTTCTCATACCAGATCACAGCCCCACCCTGCCACTCACCCCAGTCCTCTTTGATCCAGTCATACTGGCCTCTTTGATGTTATTCAAACAAGATTCTCTTCTTCTGATTCTGGGTCTATTTAGATTATGAGCTACTCAAGAGCTCTTTTCCCTTGCCTGAATTCCCATTCCATAGGACAGGGCCTGGCACAGAGTGAGTGCTTAACCAATATTTATCGACTGATTGACTTAAAGGCAAAGTATAAAATACACATCATTGCAAAGAAAAAGAATTATGTTGAAGACTAAATGAAGCTTTCATTCTAGTTTGCTGTCCAAGCACAGATGGGGCCAGAGCAAGCCTCAGGGGACTGAATCAGTGACAGCTGATTTCCAGGTGGTTTCCAGACTTCTCAATGCACTAACACCAAAGACAATGTAGAAAGTCAGTGGGTGGTGGGCAGAGCCAAGATGGCTACATGAAAACAAAAGCTCTCTTACAAATTCTGTCAGACACCTCTAAAAAAGTGAATCTGAGCAGATTTGAGAGAGTTAGACGCCACTAGTAAACCAGGTGGGGCAAATTTCCAAGCCAGGAGAGTTGGAAAGGTCAAAAGGTCGATGGGATGGATGTCTAAGATGGGAGAGTGCCTAGTGGGCGGAGCTCCACCAGACAGCACCTAAGTGGAAGCAGTTGTGGAAAACAGCCAGCCATCCAGGTTGGGAGAAAGCTGGGCACCAAGATTAGCAGAGAGCCCCAGGCCTTCCAGCACAGGAGGGGAGTCTGTCGAAGTGACAGAAAGCAGCAGCCCAGTGCTTGCAGCCATGAGACATTCACTCCTGAGGCTTGCAGCCCAAGGGTTTGAAACCCATTTTCTAGAACCGCTGGGAGACATAATGGCCAGGTAAATGGCTCTCATCCTTCCCTCCTTCACTGACCCAGAGAATTCCTCAGCGAAAAACACTGGAATAGAGGAGACAGAAGTGGGGCTTCAGTAGCCAAACAGTGGGAACTCCTGAGGCCCATAAGGGTGGAGCCAGCAAGGGTCAACATCAGGAACACAGACAAGCCATCTTGGGGTGGGGGGAGGGGAGAGATAGGGAGAAAATTTGGAACACAAAATCTTGTGGAAATCAATGTTGAAAAATAAAAATAAATTCATTGATTTAAAAAAAGTTTTAACCTTGTGCTTAATAGCAAGAATAAAGTAGAAAAAAGTCTGTTTCCACAATTTCAAAGCACTGTTTCCTTAGTGACCTTGTTTCAAAATGTTTCTCTGTTCCCAATCCTATTATGATGTGTTTCTCTCCTAGTGGCTCATCCCCATGATTCCCAGTTACTTTCAATAGTGAAGAAGCAAGGACTATTTGCCAGTTCTTCTTCTTTGATGAGACAATTTGTTGTATATTGTGTGTTTGAAATATAGTTTGGTTTCATATTCTCTCCATGTTGCATAGTTTACAAAATCTATCATGAAACAACATATTTTTTTGCCTCTCCCTCAACATCTAAGTTCACAGACTCACAGAATTGTAGGAATTTAAATTTGGAAGGGACCAACAAATCTCCATACAAACTTTGCTTGAATACCCTAAGTGAGGTGCTGCTGGTGTTCAACCCTACTTTCTAGGACAGACCAGTTTACTTTTGGAAAGCATTAATTGTTAGAAATCTTTTTCTGACATGACTGCTATATACCACTTGCATCACTGCATCTTCCAGACACAGTTCCTAGTTTTTGGAGTCAGAATACCTGGATTTGAACTCCTCCTCTGTGCTTTAGAGCTTGTGTGACCTTGGGCAATTTCACTTAACCCCACTGAGCTTCAATTCCCCCTTTGTAAAACAAGAAGATGAGACTGGATGGCCTCTACTTTCCCTTCTTCCACAGGACAGGTAACCAAACCAATTACATGATCTTATCTTGTCCCAGAGCATTATTTCTAGTTCCAGACCTTCTTCATCTAGGCCCATGAATGTATTGGTTTAAATTTTGATACCTGTTTCACTGTGACTGGTTTCTTTTGTTATTATGTATATTATCTCGTGCATTTAAAAACATTATTCTGAGAAAACTTCTGTAGGCTTCAACAGATTGTGAAAGTGGTCCCTAACTCCAAAAAGGTTAGAAACCCTTGATCTAGTTTCTTAAATAAATCCTCATAGACCATGAACACAGGACCTTTCACCATTCTGGCTGCACTTTTATCAAAACGGTCTAGTCAATTAACATCCTGTCTAAATTGTGCAATCTAAAATGGAACAGTCATCTAGATATTATCAGACCAGGGCAGATTACAAGGCAACAATCATTCCTAGATGCCACTCCTCTCTTAAAGCAGCCCCCAAACAGCTATGGTTTTCCTGTCTTCTATATCACATTATCAACTCATATTTATCTTGAGTCACAAATACCTTTGGATCTTTTAATTGGGAAGCTGACATTTGGAGTCCAATTATAAGACTAACTTTCATCTCATTTGATTTGGACCAGTGATTTATCCTATGAAGGATTTTTTTTATCCTGACTTGTAATGATCTGGTATTCATTGTGCTAGCTCTTTTTCCTAGATTTGTGTCCTCTACAGATTTCTAAATATGTTACACAGAGTAATGCCAAGTAGAGAATCCTGACTTAATCCTCTGAAGAATTCTTTCCAAGTAGTCTTGAAACCATCAGTTACTAAGCTTTGGCTCTAGCCATTTAACCAGTTCCCAATATATCTAACTTGATATCAGATCTATCCCACATTTATTCATATCTTCTACAAGAATAGCTTGAGAGACTTTGGTAAAATGTAACTTAAATTCTGTCTATCACATTGCTCTGATCTATTAGTTCAGTTTCCCTATAAAAAGGAAATGGACATGGTCTGAAATGACCTATATTTAGTGAAGCCACAAGCACTATTTTTCATCTTTCAGTGCCACTGATCTTTATAGTATGCAGTCTCTGCTCCTTCCCCCTTTTTGAAAATCATTTGCCAATTTTATGACAATTGCCTGCCAATATTATACTTCTCTCACTCTCCATCACCTTGAAAATAACACTGAATGGCTCAGCAATGATATACAGAAATTCTTGCAGTCCCCAAGAATGTGGTTAATCTGAGTGAGAAAACTTGAACGCATGAAGTTACCTCTGTGCTTTTTCAATATCTCCTTACTTTTCTTGGGAATTGGATCCACATCAGTCATATTTATCTAGTTCTTTCCATTTCAGATAGGTTTTCCTTTGGCAGAGAAAATGGAAGCAGAAAAAAAGTTGAACAACTCTGCCTTCTCTTTATCATCAAATGTTACAGTTCCATCCACTCAAAGCAGATCTCCCATCCCCTTTTTATTCCCTCTAATGTAGCTTTAAAAAGAAATGAAACAACTCTTTTTATCCTTACCAGTATTTAACAACTTTAGCTTATTTGGAGATTTGGCAAGTCCTGACACTAATTACTTTTTCCAGAATCATGCCATGCTTTTTAATCTTTCCTTTCGTTTCCTGCTCTTGTTCAATATATCGGATTTTAAAAAAGGACTAAATCATCAGTGAGTTTTCTGTTTACTCATATTACTCTTTTTATATAATCTTCCTTTTTTCTTCCTCATCAAAACTCTTATTCTAGGCATCATCAAAAGTTTCATTTTGAATGATTCCCCTCCTTCTCAGGTCTACTTTTCCTATAGAATTTTAGTTCATGACATCCAATTATTCCCTTTTAATACTTTAAAATTTGCTCTTATATAATCAAGGGTATATGTGAGAATATTTCTGACATGTCTTCTCTGTCTTTCTCTATCACAGACTCAAAAACAGAAGAATGAGTTCCAAACATGTCCACCCCATTAAAAAGTTCCTTTCTACTGTGAAGTCAGAGAAATAATTGAATTTCTTCTGGTTATTTCTTCTGCCTGTCAAAGAATGAAATTAAGATAAGTTACTATAGTATGAGTTTTTCCACATTTGAAAGAATAGAGTTACCTAGAGATATCTGAATAATGGAAGTCAATTTAAATTATGTTATTCATAAATCGTCAAAACTGTCTAATCATTCCTGCCTACATTGTTTTCCCCTATTTTTCCCATTAGATTTAAGGTTTATTTGACTAAAGAATCACTAAATCAAATGCATAGATAGATTTAATCTGTAATATTTTGTTAATTGTTACTACAAGTCAACCTTAATGGAGTTTGATTTTATATTTGGGCCTAGAATATCCAACAAACCCTAAAATGTCCCTTTTCGTGTACCCTGCTATTGGTATTGGGTAGGAGATATTGAGGGAAGGAGCCTTCCTTTTCTTCCATTTCCCAAATGACAAATGGTCCAAGGATATGAACAGGCAATTTTCAGGAGAAGAAATCAAAGCTGCCTCTAGTAGTATGAAAAAATGCTCTAAATTACCAATAATTAGAGGATTGCAAATTAAAACAACTCTGAGGTACCGCCACATAACTCTCAGATTGAATGAGGGGCTGAGAGTGACAGCAAGGCACTTTGGAAAGACCCAGACCTCCCCCAGCCTTGGGCCATCTATTCAAAGAATGTGTGTTCCACCCAAGCCTGAGCAGAACACAAAGGCCACTCCCCAGGGTGGGGCCTCAAGAAAGTTAGTCCAATATCACTATCACCAATATCCTTCAAGAGACTGAACTTTTTAAAATCAGGATTGCAGAACAAGAGAACTCTGGATCTCCTCAAATTATTGGTTATTAATAATCATTTCTCTCAATATTACAAACTTCTAGAAGGCAGAGGACAAGTACTTTTTCTTTTATATTCCTAATAGCACAATACTTGGCACGCAGTAGGCATTTAATAAATACTTATTTACTGACAGAGATTGAAGATAAATGGGAATGAGATGAGGGGGGAGAAATTTAGGGAAATTCATAGTTAATGGATTCAACTTTTTCAGTAAAGAAGGAAAAGAGTCATCTGAAAGGAGTTAGGGGATGATTAACAAAAAAGCAAAGGTGATTCAGAACAGCTATTGTGGCGACTCTGAGAGGGAGCCAAAAGAGGATTCAAATAGACTTCTGGGTAATACTGAGAGATGATTTCAAGTGAGAGTATACAAATATGAAATATATCGCACACAATTTTCTGACTTCCTCCAGCAAACAAATTCTCCTGGAGGAGCCCCACATATTGGTTTGATGTTGCCTTTGATGTTTGTGAAAGGTATACATAAAAAGGATGCCAACAGAAGAATTCAACTTATACTTTAGGAAGAACATGTTGATGTACAATTAAAAATACACATTAAATGTGTTCTTTGAAATGGGGCTCTGTTTTAAGCTGTTGATGTTTAATTTTCATTAATAATAGAATCAGTTGATAAAGGTTAATCATTTTTTAAATGATTAATGAAAGTGCTAGAAAATACCATTTGGTTTTTCAGTCATTTCAGTCATGTCTGACTCTTCATGATCCCATTTGGGGTTTCCTTGGCTAAGATACTGGAGTGGTTTGTCATTGTCTTTTCCAGTCTATTTTACAGATAAGGAAACTGAGGCAAACAGGGTTAAGTGACTTGCTCAGGTTCACATAGTAAGTGTCTGAGACCAAATTTGAACTCAGGAAGATGAGTTTCCCTTTCTCTAGGCATGGAACTCTGTCCACCATGCCACCTAGCTACTCCTAGTTTATCATGAATATGCTTAGAAGAATGAAGATTGAAGAAAAATAAGTAACAAGTTTCAAGTCTATATAAGTGCATTCTATGGATAGTGGTAAGGGGCTGCATGGTGCAATAGACAGAGTGACTGGGAGTCAGGAGGACCTCACATGGAATCTTACTTCCAATTCTTACTGACTGCCTGACAGGGAGAAAGTTGGCTAATCTCTTTGGGCTTCTCTTTCCTATTCTGTAAAAAGAAGGGTGGCAGATTCAACAACCTCTAAGGACACTTCTAGCTCTAAATTGCTGTTTTTATGAGTGGGTGGGTGGAATAGAGAAAATGAATGCATGAAAAGATGAGGAGCTAGCTTACATAGCAAGAAGACATTTCTAACATGGAATTGTATTTGCTAGAAGGCTATGGAATCATTGATGGTTCTCCTATGGTTATGATGTTGGTCATTACTTTTGACACATTGTAAAATGTACAAGCAGCCCTAGAGAAGTTGACTGTTTCTTTCTAGCTACTAGGAGTGCTTGTAGCTAGCACCAAGGGAATAGGCCAAAAAACCAGAGGCTGTGGGATGCAGGGGAAAGAACATTGGTTTGGGGTTGAAACACTTTGACTCAAATACTGACTCAGCTGCTTGCTCCCTGGGTGACTGTTTCCACAATCTGGCTAGCAGCTTCTGTGGGGGGGAAAGATCCACCCACAGCCAGCACCCAGAAAGCCGCTGGACAGCCAGAAAGCCCAGGTTCTTTTGATCTGCCTTAATAAGGAGAGCAAGGTTAAGGGGTTGGCAAGCTTACTTTAATTCAGCACATGAATATCATTCATTTAGTTCAGGGGAAAAAGCCAGCACCCTGAACTTCAGAACAAAATACAAGCAAATTACAATCATCAACAGACAAACCTTGTCTGATTCAAATACCAATACATAGCTACCAGAGTTCAACAAAGTCTCAGCATCCGGGTTTACAAGCTGGAGGGCTCCTCAGCTACAGCTGACCGAAGTCTCCTCATTAACACCATCTCAAGAGCTCTAAAACAAATTACAAACAGACAGACCCAATACAATTCATAGTTATCAACATCTAGGCTCAGCCTGGGAGCTCAGAACAAAGGCTGACCCAGAGTCACGGGCCACCACCACCGCTGGAGCAAAGAGCTCCAAGGAAGAAGAGGCCAACCCCTGGCTTTTATATCTTTGTCAGTGTCAGGGGTGAGTCGCACATGTGACTCACCCAGGTAACCTAAAATCTTCACAAAGAAGCAGACTTAAACCCAAATAGTCTGAGAGTCTCTGCTGTCCCAGACATGTAAACTAGGCCCTCCCAGGAGTAAGCCCCACCTTGGGCCCCACCTCAGTCATCAATCCACACCTACATAGGTTCCACACCTAATAGGGGTTTGGGCCTGGGGCTTAGCATTACTCAAAGCAAACAAAAGCCAAACTCTTCAAGGGCACTTGTTGAACTAAGTGCTAAGGAGCCCATTTTGCTTAACAACACAGTGACACTGATCAAACTACTTCTCTGCATCCCACTTCAATTATCTGTAAGTTGAGGGAACTGGAATAGATCAAGGAACCATGGAGTCTGAGAGCTGAGAGGGAACCTCAATAACAATCTAGTCCAACTTAGACACCAAAGGAATCTTCTGTATAACATAGCCATGAGTTATCATACAGCCTCTCCTTCAAGATATCCAAGGAGAGGGAATCCACTACCTCTTAAGGCTGGTTATCAAGTTTGGGGCAGCTCTAATTGTTAGGAAGCTTTTCCTGACACCAAGCCTAAATTTTCCTCCTTGTAATTTCCACCCATTGGTTCTCTCAGTTCTCTCTGGGTTCAAACAGAAAAACTCTTAACCCTCATCCATGTTAGCTCCTCCAATACTTGTACAAAGTTACCATGTCTTCCTCCTCCCTCCCCCTCCCATCCCCTTTTCTCCAGTACAGATATGCCCAGTTTCTTCAACTGATCCTTATGTGTCAAGGTTCCAAGGTTCTTCCCCATCCTGGTCTCCTTCCCCTGATCACTCTTTAGTTTGTCAAGAAACTTAAGGAACCCTCAGGATAAAATAGATGATTTTGATTCTATAAAATTATTAAGTTTTTTTTTTTTCCATGAACAAATCTAATGTGGTAAGAAGCAAAAGAGAAATAGGTAAAAAAAGTTTTAAGAGCAGCTGCAGCAGACAAAACCCCATCTTTCAGACATGACATCCGTATGTTTGTGTATTTTTGTCTATGATACTTTGCCCTGTTTATAAGTACAAAGGGATATCAATATAAGTAAATTGAACATTAATCTGTACTTAAAATTAACTCACAGGCATAAAGACCATGCCATATGATTGTGTTTATTGAGTTTTTAAAAAATCTGCACAGAAGCAGTTAGTTTGATAAACCAAAAATGCCACTTTACAAGCTTTTTTGTAACAAGGTTTCTCCTGACATAAATTGAAAATAATTGAAGATTCTTTGGAGGATATAAACAAGGGATAGAAAGGATCACGGAAGACTAAACCAACAATTTTAATGAAATAAAATTCAAAAGTTTTCCCATAAAGAAATGCCATGTGGCTAAGATTAGAAGGGAAACATACCGAGAGAGAAACATTTGCAACATTTCTCTAATAAAGGTTTCAATATATATAGCGAACTGATTAAGATGAAGAATTTTTCTGTAGGAAATGCAGTAGGATTTCAGTGGAAGATCAGATCACTCTGCATAGAATGAAAGGTAAGGGCTTCAGAGTGATTATGTTTAGTTTGATGTTAGTCCTAATGGCAGCCACAGTGGAGTTCTGCAAAGACCACTCTATGTGTAGTCAGAGAACCTGGCCAAAATCCTGGCTCTTCTATGGACTATTCCTGTGACCTCAGGAAAGGCTCCACCATCTCTGGGTCTGGGTTTTCTCATCTAACAAGTAAATGGTTTGGGGTAGAAGTTCCTTAAGGTTGTCTTCCACTCCTGGATCTTGGGAGGACAGTACAGATTTTGAATAGGAAAAGTTTAATTTGCTGTGAGAGCACTTGGAGAAAGTAGGCAAGAGACTGGCAGGTTCAAGGATCATGAAGGCCTAGGCTCACAGGCTTGTGCCACATTACATTCAGAGACAGGCTCAGATGCAGGCTGGGATAGAGATGGAGGAGGCAATTTTTACAACGAAAACAGAACCAGCCATAATACTTACTAATGATTTACTTCAGAAAAAGTCCTCAGGACACAAAGGAATACATAAAAAATAAGTGACAAGGTAGCAGTCAGAATGATTGACATGTACCTGACTGTCAGATCAACACAAGAAGGCCTGAAGCATGGGGAAGGCCTTGAGAGACCTGGCACTGAAGGTTCTTATTTAAGAAGGCAAGGCAAAGGGAAGCCTAAAAAGGCCCAGGACTCCAACAGATTGAATTGGAATGGATGAATCACTGCTGAACAGGTTAAACAGTGTTGCACCAAGCCCAGATTCCTGTGCCACTCTTCTGAAGAATACTTTGAAAGTTGCCTTGAAACAATCATTTTTTTTTTTCAGTTTTTTCCACTTCAAGTAGGTTTCTCTTTTGCAGAAATTCCTTGTCCAGATCACTGAGGTACTAAGTGCCTGATATCCTGGCTACCTCCTGAAACTTTTATATTCACTCTCCAAATTGATCTCTCCCTCTTCTAAATCCCTAAAGTAATTGCATGAATATCCCACATAGCCACAGGGAAATCATTTTATTAATTTCTTATGGATGTCTTTTTTCTTTCTCTATATTGGTTCCAAAGCTCAAACATCCACCCTTTCCCTTTAAGCCTCCAAATTTATATCCTCAGCAGACTCATCTTACTTTTTTGTTTATATAAATTGAAGACACTTGTTTTCAGATTTCTCGGCTCTTTTCCTTCACATCTGAAAATTGTACCTTACCATTGCCTATTACCTCCAACTGCCCCAGAATCAACCTCCCTCTATGCCCCTGAGACTTCCCTCTCTGACCTCTAGGATGTTTCATCAAACACTTCTTTCTCTTTCATTTTTCATTTCTTCAACTTTACTCGATCTTTCAACAGTTCCCCATTTCATGTATGCCTCCCTTTGTCTACTTTTTATTAATAAACTCTTAGAACACTTAGCCCACATGAGCTGTCTGCTTTCTCACCTAGCACTTCATCCTCAGCTCCTTGAAATCTGACTTCTTTCTCCAA
This sequence comes from Phalanger gymnotis, assembly GCA_028646595.1. Classification (NCBI taxonomy): domain Eukaryota; kingdom Metazoa; phylum Chordata; class Mammalia; order Diprotodontia; family Phalangeridae; genus Phalanger; species Phalanger gymnotis. The sequence continues at coordinate 1,278 of JAQQSZ010005996.1, read as the reverse complement.
TGTTCAAGTGAAACTGGTCTCTCCACTGACCCTAATCTCTACAATCTATGGAACTTTTCTTAGGCTAAGACTGAAAAGCTAAGCTCTCTGCTTCAGTGCTGCATCGACTGCTTGGCTTGGACTGGACACACTTATAGCCAGCTGTAATCTATGGTTTAAGATCCTGCAATAATCAAACCTTATTGACTAGCCCAGGGGTGCTGAACCTGCAGTCTCAAGGCCCTTTAGGTCCTCAAGAAGGGCCCTTTCAATCCAAACTTCACAAAACAAATCCTCTTAATAAAAAGATCAGGAGTGCCACTTCCTCACCCCTGGACTAGCCTCACCAGGCACTCAAACACCCTCTTTGGAAGGAGCTTTTCTCCACAGTGTCACCTGCTGGTTCCAATGGGACTAGAATAGGCATTTGCTCCATGGCATATATTCTAAATTCTCTGATAAAAGTCTTACTTCTCTAAAACTTAGAAATATTCTAAACATAATCAACTGCGAAAGATTTAGTAACTCTGATCATTAAAATGATCCACCACAACTCCAAATGCCTCATGGTATAAAATATTATCTACCTCTAGAAACAAAATGTTATCTACCTCAAACGAATTCAGAGTATAAATTAAAGCATTTTTTTATTTTTTTAATTCTTAAAGAAGATAGCTAATAGAAAAATGTTTTTCATGTTATCATATGTATAATGAACACCGAATTTCTTGACTCTACAAAGAGTGAGGGAGGAATGAAAAAGACAACTTGAAAATGTAAATAAAAATAATTTTTTAAAAAGAGTTAAAAGTATTAAAAATAAATAGGCATTTTCTTATTGACAAAGTTTTAGAGGGCCATCCAACAGTTGAAGAAAGGATGACTGTACTTGAAGTACTAGGATACTTTAATCAGCAGTGGCCTTTTCTCAGTTGTTAACTTCTATGGTTTCAGACCCTTTTTTCTTACCCTAAGATTACAGGAACAAATACTTTAGAAAAGCATTTAGAAATTGTCTAGTCTGACCCCCTAATTTAACATATACTTGAGAGATATAGGCTCTTTGAGGCTCAGAAAGATTACTTCTCCATTACTTGTCAGTCTGAAGCCCTTACATTTCACTCTATCCAAAGTAATCTGGCCTCCCCCTAAAATCCTGCAACATTTGTATATATACACCACACAGCCACAGGAAAATTCTTTAATTAAATGCTTAATTACTTAATATATTTCCTTTTGCTTTCCTTATCTTGGTTACCAAACCTTTTCCCCTCTTTTAGGCCTCCCAATCTATCCCTG
>JAQQSZ010005995.1:0-13719 GCA_028646595.1 Phalanger gymnotis | reverse complement strand
TAAGACTCTGGAATCCTTCTTTGGTGACAAAGAAGACCAAAACATATAGCCAGAAGAAATCCTCCTGAATATCTAACTCCTCTATCTTTGCTCCTCAGGGATATGCTGGAATGCAATGTCTGCTTCATCCTCTGAAATAAATGGCTTTTAAACTAGCTTAATAATTTATAGATGACCCCTAATTCTTAACAAAATTACCTCAAATTATCAAAACACAATTATTCTGTTGCAATATTACTCTTTCATTAGTTCATTAGTTCTTTAGACTTTTCCACATTCATAGTAGGAGTGATTGATTGGGCATTTTAACACTTATTTTTAGTGGGATGGGATTAAGTAAATCATTTTCCCACCCTTACAAAGATCAAAAATAGTGTATATTGTAATTATAAGTGATTGATACTCTTATAAACTCCATGAAGGCAAGGGTTCTTTGGAAGTTACAGTTTTTTCTAAAATGTGTATTTCCCCCAGAGTCTAGCATAACATTCAGTACACAGTAGTTGCTTAAGTATTGTTGGCCAATTAATCAGTGTTAACAGTATCTATGATTTCTTCAATTTATAACAACACTTCTATCATTTAGAAGTTGAGGATTTTGGAAAGCTTTGAGTCTCCCAAAAGTTAAGTGATTTTTCCATTGGTATAAACATAGTAAGTATCCAAGTTTTTTTTTGAATCCACTATTTACTAGGAATCCGAAAAGATCATATACTTTGATTGATGAATGAGGTAAAATCAAATAAAATTATGTAATGCTTACTTATCTTCATTCATCCTTTTTTCCCACCCTGCTTCAAAATGTATTTTCTTTTATATTTATCTCTGAACTTTCTAGTTGTATCTGTAAGATATTAGAACAAAGTTTTTGAATTTTAAAACCAATGCATACACTGAATTGTATACGCCGTGTATAATTGCCTTGATTTCTCTAGGAGCAAGATAATGTTAACTTTCAGTGCTTTTTTATGATGCTACTTCTTACAGTTTCTTTTTTAACATGTACAGTTACAACAGGGAAAGAAATGTGGTATTGATTGTCTCTGTTTTGTACACAGAAACACTTCCAGTCTGTTAAAAATTTTGTATTTGTCTTAATAAAGGTTACACTTTCATCTTAAGTGACTTGGTAGTCTAACTACATGTGCTCTTCAATGATGTGAGGCCTATATTTGTGCCAAATCTAATTATGAAGACTTGATTTGCGTAATGTGAAAGAAATTATTTCCACTTTCACTACCTTGCAAACAGATCAATTTTCTCATTATGTCTTTCCATCAGTTCTGATTGCTTTAAGTTTATGCCTTCCATATAATTTTTATCCTTCCAATCACACCTGGCCCCTCTTTTATAAGTCAGTTCTCCTACAGTATTTTTCTTGATGATTTTTTGAGCTATGGCTAATTGTTCAAGATTTGTTGTTTCTCATCATTTGAAATAGCAAGCATTTTATATATAGCTAGATTGCGATCTATATTGAAGTGTTTTATAATCTTCCATGATAGCCTTCCTAGAAGGCTATCTTTCAAAGAAGTTTCTTATAAATATCAGCATTTACAAAGAATAAACTGGGAGAAGAGTCACAAAGTAGGTGACAATAGGAGATGAAGAGGAAGTGGGTGGGATAATTCATTTTATAAGCAAAGCATCAGATGGGAGACCTTAAAGAGACTTGGAGCTCTGTTTTCTGACAAAAGCAAGTATGTGGCCATGCATAATTTTCCCACAGATCTTTTGTTCATTGATATGTTTGATGTACAAATAAAAAATGTGGATTGGAAGTTTGCATAGTGGAGTATGTGTGTTTACAAAGAGGGATGGAAAGTGAATATGCTGATGCATGTGAAATTAAACATGCTGGAGATAATAGACCCCATTGGAAGACGCTCATAGAAAAAGTGTTTAAAGAAGTTCCAAATGCAAATTTAGACTTTAGTTTTTCCTTCTGGAATCTTCATAAAATCTATACATTCCAATTCAGAACTCAAAGCATGCTTCAATAAAACTTCATACAGCACTTTAGTTTGGAATAATCTCTCCAAGACTGACTGATATTAACTTCCTACTCAATAAATTTCTGTGGCTCTCTATTACAACTAAAATAAGTATAAAATAGTCTGTTTGTCATTTAAAAACTCTTTACAATCTGATTCAAACTTACCTTTATTGCATATTACTCCCCTTAACAATTCAACATTCCAGGCAAAGCAATCTATTTGCTGTTCTATGAATTCAGCACACACACTCATTCTTCTATGTTTTTGTGAAGGCTGTCTCCCATTGCCTTGAATTCACCTCCTTACCACAAGCTCTGAAAAACTCCAGTTTTGTTCATCTCTCAGTGCAGTTATAATTTCCCCAAAGAAAGCCCTTCTTGGTCCTCTTATTTTCTCAGTGCTTTTCACCTCTTCAAACTATCATTTTTCTCTTCTGTTTATGTGTTGGTTCTTCCCAGTAGAATGCAAGTTCTTTGAAAATAGGGACTTTCTTTTTTGTTTGTTTGTTTTGTTCTGTTTTTGGACTGGATACTTCAATAGAATTAAATACCCTAGGATTATTAACTCATTGATCTTTAGCCTAATACACACAGTTTGTGTTGTGTCCATTTTATTAGTTGCTGAACACAATTTCATAGAAAAGTGAAATGAGGTAATATTTTAAGATAGAACATGGAGTAAGAAAAGTTTAAATTTTTGAACAAATTGTTTAGCCCATATCTTGGTACTGCCAGGATCCAACCAGAGTATGCCTAGAGTATGCAGCCCTCACATATTGGTCATTTAAGAATGACTGTCTTATTTGAGTAAATTGATATCCAGAAAATCATGGGATTAGAATGTTCAGTATCTAGTCATGACATAAGTTTAGTTTTCATTGTCTACTCATGACGTATAAATACATAGGCATATGTGTGTAAGTATGTTTGTAAGGTACATGTATATCATATGACATATATATGTGTGTACATATACATGTATGTAAACATATGAATTCACATATACAAAAAGCAGTGTATTTTATTTAGTATAAAAAGAGATGATCTCAAAACCAGAAAAATCTAACACATTCTTTTTACATAACCTTGAATGAATCACTTAACCTTTCACTGCTCTAGGCAAGTGTTTATAATTTATAGTCTCTTTAAGTCTGCCTATAAGACTATAAATTGCGTGAAAGGTGCCAATCAGAACCAATCAGAATTATTGCTGTGTTATTACAGAGACTTTCCTCACTTGGAAGATTCCTATACCAACGAACTCAAATTCTCTCTCTCTCTCTCTCTCTCTCTCTCTCTCTCTCTCTCTCTCTCTCTCTCTCTCCACACACACACACACACACACACACACACACACACACACACATACACACAAACACACAGAGATCAGAGGTCATGTACGTATATAGCATTCTTCAATGTTTCGGTGATACTTACATTAGCTAACTAGGGTTGCTTTTTTATTATTGAGTTTAATCTACTAAAAAAAAGTAATTGCATGACTTGGAATAGCAGCCTGCATGTAAGCTTCAGGCTAGCATAAAAAAAAAAAAACTTTCTTCATCTAAATGACTAAGATATATTAAGAGAAAACACAGTGGAGAATAAGTGCTTATAAAAGACAGAGAAAATCCCTTAGGATGATTAGCTCAGTCAAATGTTAAAAGATTATTTTGTGTGCATGTCAGGTATCTTGCTAGTCTTAAACTAGTCATTTGGATTCACTTCATTATAGCCACTGAAGTACCTTAGCAGAGACAGAGAAAAGAAGTAAGAGTCAGACTGAAAGAGTAATAACCCTTAAATGATGAAGCTGCTCTCATAATACTGCTTCAGATAACTCAAACAAGTATTTTGCAAATCACAATACAAGCATGAGCTGCACTTATTGCAAGTGAAAATTCAGAGAAAATCTTCTGAGAAACACTGTAGAGTCTAGAACACATGATATGAGTCCGAAAATACATAGAACAAAAAGGAACATATTTCTCATTATTTTAAGAGGTGCTCATTCCATTTTCAAATCAAGTTATGTGTAAAATTAATGACACCTAATTACTGCACCCAGTTTTTTAAGCAATTTAAATTCCATCATCATAGTTTTTTTTTAATTTGTTTAAAAATGGAATATTTTCTATCACAAAATAAGAACAATGACATATGTTTCTCTTTGTATTCTTTATAACTCAACACAATTGAAGCATAAATCAAGTAGAAATTAAATTCAAGAGGGAATGAGATGTTTTGGTAGAAAATGGACACCTATCAGATTGGATCTTTTGAAGGTAAATCTACTATTTTATGAAATAGAATTGATAACAAATAGATTTAAACCATAAAGTACTATCAATGTGCATTCTTCCCAACTCTCTGTATCTGCTCATCCTGGATAACTCTTCTCCATGTCCTACCACATAACTAGCCAAGGTGGTGGTCATCTTTCTTTATCTTCATGTGTAGTGTGTAGTTACAAATGGGGCATATGGTCAAGGATTTTCCCTTCATCATTTCAATGTGATTAATTAAAAAATACTAAATGAAAATCATAGTATTATTTTAATTTCAATAGAAATAAAGGTATTTTAAAATTAACATATCATTTTTCTTATATTATAAAACATGTGAAATATGGATTTCTGAGGTAGCACCAAAAAACAGAAGCATTCTTTCTATATTCATGCAAGATATAAATGAAAATGTTAGTTATTTGAAAGGAAGAAACAAGAAGAGGTTAGGCGCAAAAAAACCTAGAACAAAAAAGTAAGCAAGAAATGGGAAAAAAAGTTGAGTCATTTACAGAATCAAAGAATGTCACAGATAGAAGAAATCTTGGAGATTATTTCATAAAATTTTCTCATTTTATAGATGAGGAAACTGAGACCCAAATATTTTGGCTCAAATGTTGGCTGCACCACTAGCTACCTTTTTCTTTCTTTGTATCCCCAGATCTTTGCACTGTGCCTGGCATATAGTACACACTCAGTAAATGTTTAATAACTAACTTCTTAACTGACTGACAATCTCTGTGCATTCCTTTTCTGTAAAATGAGGTTAATGCCATAAATGGCATCAAAGGTTCCTTCCAGCAGTCAACATTTTATCCTATATTGTTGTGTTGAGGTAACAGAATTGAAGTACAAACTTGCTTTCTATGATTTCAAATCCTGGACTTTTTTTATGACACCAGTATGGAACACATCTGGAATATTCACACATTGAAGGTGGTAAATATTATGGTTAAAAAAAGGAAAAAGAATTGAGACAGATGTTTGCAAACATATGGATAGAGGAAAGAACTAAAAACATGGAGGGACAAGATGAAGAGAGAAGGGAAAGTAGAGAAAATAAAGTTGAGCTTTCTTTTTCAGTCCCTTTCCTACTTCCAGTCTATTTTATTTTCCTTCAAAGTGAATAGGGGTCATGATTAGGAATCATAAATTCAGCAATTTAAAATTTGAAGGGGGAGAGCAGAGTTAAGATAGCAGAAGAGCAAGTAGTAAACCATCTGAACTCTCTCAACATTCCCCTCCAAACAACTCTTACAGCACAAAACAAATTTTGGGGTGTCAGAGTAAACAAAAGTTTGAGATCAAACATATTTCCAGCCTAAGACAATTTAGGAAGTCGGAAGAAGAGCTCAATGACATCAAGGCAGCCTTGGAGATGGCCAAATCAGCAGCAGCAGCAGCCTCAGGAACTCTCAGCTCTGAGGTGGTTAGGAAGTCAGGCAACCAGTCAGAAAGAGATTACAGATGACCCTTGTGCTGCCAATGGGAGCAGGACCATGTATGGTTTGGCAACTCTATTGGTCATAAAGATTTCCAAGTCACAGTTCCAGGATGGAGAGGGACACTGGTGGTTAATCACAAGAGATCAAAGGATCCAGTCAAAGTTTCAGGGCTAATAGGAGTGATAGCAGTTGTGGCTGCAGGATCTGGCCACAGTTCCAGAGTTAAGAGGAGTGCTAGTGCTTGTGGCCACAAAGAAGTAGGGTCCTTTTCTGGGTAAACAGTAGAGTAGTAACCATACTTCTCCCAGGATCACAGCACATTGGAGGAACTATATCAGTAAGTTAAGATTCACAATATTAATGGTGACCATAAATATACCTGTATAGTTTGGTATCACAAAATATAAGAGACTCTCTATATAGAAGGCAGAAGAAGTAAAATATTTATTCAGACACCAGAGGATCAAATCCCAAAACCAATAATTCCAATTTGACATAACAACAATTGTATCCCCAAACCAATAAGTCCATTTCAATATAACACTAAGGAAATTAAAACACAATATCATAACAAGGAGCCAAGCTATCTTGTAACCTTCCCCTCTGTTAGGTCTTTCCCATATCACTCATGAATCATAACTGTCTGCTTGACTGCATCCTCTCTTTCCAAATTTCTGAAATCCCTTGGAGTTCTCAGAATCCTTTCAGTTCTCCTTCTTCCTGTCTCTGTGACTTTCCATCTCTCTGTCTCTGCAGTACTCTCTCTCAGCCCTTCCAGTTTTTTCTCTCTCTTCTCTCTCTTCTCTCTCTCTCTCTCTCTCTCTCTCTCTCTCTCTCTCTCTCTCTTCCAGTTCTCTGTCTCTCTTGAAGTTCTCTCTTCTTCTGCCTTCTTCACAGCTCTCTCTACTTTGAGCTTAATGGCTACTTTCAGGGTATATATACCCTTCTTTGGGCCCAAGGGCTTCACATTTAATCAGCAAAAGAGTGTGGGCCTGGGGCTTTTCACATACTTAGAAAAAGGGTGTAAGCCTTCCTACAAACAAATCAAGCTTCCCTTAACTAGCTCCATGTGAGACCTATTAAATGGGCAGAGAAGATCTTTAATCACATTAACAGCACAGGAACCAAATACTTTCAGATTTCCAGAACTAATTCTAAGAACAGCACCTCCCCACCCCCAGGCAAGCAGAGCTCAGCTTGAACGTAAAGATATAGGACAGAAAAATGAGCAAACAGAAAAAAGAAGTTGAAAGTAAAAAAATAGTTACTATGATTGCAGAGAAGGCTGATATGAGGTCAGAAGTCAGCAATGTAAAAATAACTACAAACAAAGCCTCAAAGAAAAATGCTAATTGGACTCAAGTCCACAAAGAATTCCCGGAATGTTTAAAGAAAGAGCTGAGTGGTAGAGGAAAAATTGGGAAAAAAAATAATAGAGGTGCAAGAAATTTTTGAAAGCAATGATGAAAGAAAGAGCCTAGATAGCATATTTGAGGAAATTATCAATGAAAAGTGCCCTGGCATCATAGATTTAGGGGGTAAAATAGAAATCAAAGAATCCAATGATTCTCTTCTGAAAGAGAGCCCCAAATGAAAATTCTCAGGAATATTATAGCCAAATTATAGAACTCCAAGGTCAAAGAGAAAATACTTCATGCAGTCAGAAGGAAACAATTCAGACATTATATAGGCACAGTCAAGATCACATAAGATTTAGTGACTTTCATGTTAAAGGAGCAAAGGGCTTAGAATATATTTCGGAAGGTAAATTTAATGAAATAAAGATCTTTCAAGCATTCCTCATGAAAAGACCAGAACTGACTAGAAAATTTCAAAGCACAATCTTGAAATCACAAAACTCAAGAGATGCATTAAAAGGTAAAAATGAAAGAGAAATTATAAGGATCTCAAGATTAAAAGGTTTGTGTTTTTATATAAGAAGATGATATGTGCAATTTCTAAAAACTTTATAATTATTAGGGCATTTAAATTAGGTTACATAGACCGAAGGTATTGATGTGAATTGATTATGTTGGAATAATCTCAAAAATGAAAGGCTGAGAAAGAGAAATTTTTCTCATATAGAAGAAGCACACAAGGGAGAGCTTCTACAATAGAAGAGAAATAGAGATTAGCAGGCAATGCTTGATACACTATCTCATCGCTATTGTTTCAAAGAGGGAAGAATATACACACATGTGTATATACATATACATACACATATACACATAGATATATACACACACATAGTGGTGTATAATAGTCTAACATAACCGATAGAGAAATAGGATGGAAAAGTGATAAGAATAAGGATGGAAGATAAAAATGAGAAGAATTAAGCCAGTGGTTCAAAATAAAATATGCTTTTGAAGAGTCATAGGACAAAAAGAGAGAGAAGAAACAGAAGAAAATGGGATGGAGGAAAATAAATAATAAACATGACCATAAATGTGAATGGGATGAGTTCACTCATAAAATAAAAACTTATAGCAGAATGGATGAGAAACCAGAATCTAATAATATGTTGTTTACAAGAGATGCACTTGAAACAGAAAGACAAACTCACAGTTAAAATAAAGGTCTAGAGGAGATTCTAATATGCTCCATCTGAAATAAAAAAGATAGGAATAGCAATCATATTCTTAGACAAAAAAATAGACAATTAAAAGAGATAATCAGGGAAACTACATTTTGCTAAAAGGTACTGTAGACTATTAAGTAATTTCAAATTTAACAAGTTTTTCTGATAGTGCTCTCAAGTATATAATGAGTAGACAACTGAGTTAAATTTATAAAAATAAGAAAGATTCCCCAATTGACAAATGGTCAAGGGATATGAACAGTAAGTTTTCAGAAGAAAAAATAATAGCTACTTATAGTCATATGAAAAAAATACTCTAAATCACTATTGTTTACAGAAATGCAAATAAAACAACAGTGAGATACTACCACACACCTTTCAGAAATGATAAATGTTGGAGGGGATGTGGGAAAATAGGTACACTAATGAACTGTTGGTTCAATAACAGACTGATGCAACCATTTTAGGGAACAACTTGGAACTCTGAGCAAAGCGCTATAACATTGTGCAAACCTTTTGCCCCCTCAATACCACTACTAGACCCATATCCTAAAAAGATCAAAGGAAAAGAAAAAATGCCCTATATGTACAAAAATATTTATGACAGGTCTTTTTTGGTGGCAAAGAATAGGAAATCAAAGGAATGCTTTTCAATTGGGGAATGACTGAACAAGTTATGGCATATAATTGTGCTATGAGAAAATGAAGAGGCCATGGTTTCAGAAAAACATGGTAATAGCTATATGAATGGATGCAAAGTGACATGGGAAGAATCAGATCATTGTGCACAAACAGCAATGTTATAATGATTATCAATGATAAAAAACTTGGCTACTTTGATCGATACAATGATCTAAGACCATTCCAAAGATTTGTGATGAAAAAATGCTACATACTTCCAGAGATATATTTGATGAACTGTGAGTGCAAATTGAAGTATGATTGTCATCAATTTCTTTATTTTTTCTTGTTTTTTTGCAATATGACTAATATGAAAATATGATTTGCATAATTTCTCATGTATAATTGATATCATATTGCTTGCCTTTTCAGTGGATGTGGGATGGGGTTAGCAGGAGGCAGAGAACTAGGAACTGAAAATTTTAAAAGAAAGAATGCTAAAAATAAATAATTATTTTAACAAAAGTAAATAAAATTGGAAGGAACCCCAGAAGACATTTAATGCAATTCTCTCATTTTACAAATGAAGAATCCAGAGAATTTAAACAACTTGCCCATAGTCACTTATAGGTACCACAGAATTGTAAAGGTAAGAAGGGATATTTGAACCCATATCATCTAACTCCAGAGAAAGTTCTTTACTGTCCCACCCCTTCTCCTCCCTCCTCTCAGACAGTAAGTCATTAATTCAATGACCTATAGGGCCGACATGCATTCTTCATTTTTCCCTTTTTATGGATAGGAGTAGAAATGTCCTAGCATCTACCTCATCGACCAGGAAAATAACCAGTTTCTCTATTCAACTTCTTGTTGTCAAGAGTTTGAGAAAGTTAAAGAGATTCAAACTTATCTAAATCAGATTCACGAAAACAGATTGTATGCAAATTTGAAAAAAAAATCCTATTTCTGTAGCTGCAACTCTGTCACCAACTGCACATAAAACCTTCCTCCAAATTTGAGAAACACTCAGTAGTTTTCATTTTGCCAATTGCTAATCAAACTATCTTCATCAACATCCACACCCTCTTCTCATTTGTATTCCACTTCATACAGTGCAAGCAGTGGTTCCTTACATACTCTTTTTTTGGCCTGAGGGTGGAGGGAAGAAAACAAAAAATAGGTTATGTAACTGAGAGGAAGCTTCCTAGCAATGTCTAATGTGAGTTCAAACTGCATGTAACTTTAATATCCTAGCCTCAAGGAAAAAGGTCCCCATTTCATATCTCAGATATTTTTTGTAAGTTATTGAACAGTTCTCAACTTGGTTTTTTTCCCAACTGTAGAATTGTCAGTAACAGGCCAGAACAATTTGGCAAGCCTGTCCTCTTTTTCAAGAGCATATGGTAAATGTCTTCAAGGGCTGTGAGATTTCTATACATGCCCTTCACTACATTTCTGTATTCATGCAAATCATGAGATATAAATTTTTAAATTTGCACTTTGCTTCAAAAATAAAAGATTTGTCTACTTCCAAATTAAGTGATATGGCATATGAATGAATATAGTATCTCTAAGGGAATATCTTATTAATTTGTCATTATTTGGATTTGATAATTCTGTCATATTTTATTTATAGGAAAAGTTAATTATAACGTGCGATATAATTTTACTATATTTTTAGAATTCTCTAACATCCTGAAGTTTTTTTTTATAATGGAACATTATAATATACCATAAGTATTTCTGCTTTTAATAAGAAAGCTGACAAAGCTCACTGTCATGACTCTTAAGGTACTTATTTGCTCTTTATTATAAAGATCCTTCATCACCTACTAATCAAATTCAAACCAGTCTCATATATACATACATTCATGTATATATGCATATATACCATACATACATACATGCATACATACATACATATGTACATACATATATTTATGGACATATATACACTCATTACTTCTTAAGTGTCAAGTAGTGTGCAAGGTGCTTGGCCTACAAAGATGAATTGTGACAGTCCCTGACCTTGAGGAGCTTATATTCCACTTAACAAAATCAGACACACAGTGGAATAATTAGAGCATGACTTTAGATCACACCATATGACAGTGACATGATCATTGCTATACATCAAGCAGGGAAAATAGGAGCATCATTTTCAAGATCTTTATTCAGTACTTATAAACCCTATGTATTGGGCCAGGCTGGAATCAAGCCAGTCCAGTGCTTCACATTGAGACCGAAATGAAAAAAGATACATACAGACCATTTAGAATTTTAGGAAGGGACATTTAAATAATGAAATGATAGAAAAGATTTCTAAGAAATATAAAGATTTAATTGCATTTGCTAAAACTTCCCTGCTGAGCAGAAGCATGAGACAAGACCAAGGACTCCATGATTCTTTATTCACTATATCTTGTATTTGGGGAAACAAGAAACTGCATTAATGGTTTGAGTTATCTAAAGACAGTAGTAATAATGTAAAAGAAAAAAGAAAAAAAAACAGTAATAATCTATTTGGATAGATGTTACTCCTATAAAATCCCAGCCCTCAGTGGTAAGGTTCTAAAGGTATTCTAGAAGATATTCCATCATGTAAAAGCATTTTGGAACCTACTATTTTAATATCTCCAACTTCTGGGATGCAAGAACTTGGCATTGGAAGAGTAAGGCAGGTAAAAGAAAACGTACAGGCTTAAAAAATGCAAAAGAGATACTCAGAAAAATATCATGGGAAAATAGAACTTTGCGAGAATGAAAATGAATCTCAGTAGTCTTTAATTTGAAGAAAATATTTTCCCTTTTGGAAAATCATGACAGTAGTAGAATGGAACAGTTGCTTCAGGCCTGCACTAATTTCTTACCTTCAACCAAAATATGCCCCCTCCTCCACCACAGTCTCTCTCTCTCTCTCTCTCTCTCTCTCTCTCTCTCTCTCTCTCTCTCTCTCTCTCTCTTTCTCTCTCTCTCTCGCTCTCTCTCTTTATATATATATATATATATATATGTATATATATATGTATATATGTATATATGTATATGTATATAGGTATGTATATGTATATATATATATACATGCATATATATGCATATACACATACATACATCTATAAATATCTTGATGTAGAGGTATGTATGTATAATCTTCCTCCTAATATTCCAAGTCACATTTTTAGGAGCAATTTTGAAAATTTTTTCTCCTTGTACATTATAACTTCTCAAATATTTGAAGCAAACTAATTCCTCTTGGCCTTCCCTTCTTTAGTTTGAACAATTATTGGATAGAATTCTGGGAAGACAGTGTAATAGGTCAGAAAATTTCAAGTAATCAAGATTTTCCTCCACAAAAAAGAAAAAATGAATATGAGTGGTGAAAATAAATAAGAGTAGGGGCAGAGCAGGGGTCCTCCTGGGACAACAGAAGATCTGAAGAAAAATCTCAGGATGAGATTTCCTTCCCTATGAAGAAATAACTCCAGGCTATGGACCTTAAATAACAAGCTGTATGCCCTTGGGTTAGCTGGGTTGGGAGGCTGCCTCACCCTGCCAAAGGAACTTTTATGCCTGGACAGTAAGGGGAGTTGGGCCTTTGAGCTGGGGAAGATCTAAGGAACCTCTACTGACAAGGAACCTCAGACCCAACTGTGCTACAGAGACTCAGTGGGTACGAAAAGGAGCCAGCACAGGCCTAGTGAGTAAAGAAGCAGTGGGGTGGGACACTCCTGGCTTTGGGCACTTACAGCAGGCTAGAGGTCTTGCTTTGAGTGCAGAATCAGAGGGGAGACCTGAAGAGGATCAGAGGCCAGAGGCACCATCCCCCATACCCCAGGACTAGAGGTGATTATAAAAACTAAATTATTACCAAACTAAAACTATTAAAAACTATTAAATGATTATAAACTATAAATGATTATAAAAACTAAATTATTACCAAAAATGCACAAGCAAAGGAGAAAGAATCAAACCATAGAGAGTTATTATGGGAATAGAGAAGACTGGGGTTCATCTTCAGAGGAGGATGATGAAACAAAGAAACCTTCTTCTACCTCAAAGAGTAATGTCAAATGGTCACCTTACCAAAAAGAATTCATTGAAGAACTTAAAAAATATTTTAATAAACAAATGAGAGGGTTTGAGGAAAAATTTAAAAGAAAATTAAAAATAATACAAGAAAAAAAAGAAGAGTTTGAAAAGAAAGTCAACCAATTAGAAAAGGAGATCCAGAATCTTAAGGAAGAAAATGACTCCTTGAAAGTCAGAGTTGGGTAAGGGGGAATCAGCAAAGTTATAAGTGATCAAGACATAAAAAGCGAAATATAAGGAATGGAAAAAATAAAAGAGAATGTGAAATACCTTATAAGAAAAACAATTGATCTGGAGAACAGATCAAGAAGAGAAAACATAAGAATAATGGTACTACCTGAAAACTATGATCAAAAAAGAATCTTGATACAATAATACAAGAAATAATTAAAGAAAATTTTCCTGAAGCATTATAAAAAGAAGGGAAAGTAGAAATAGAAAAAAAAATCTACTGGTCACCACCTAAAAGAGATCCTATGAGGAAAACTGACAGGAATAAAATTCTGAAACCTCTAGGAGAAAATATTATGAGCAAAAAATATTACATATGGTAGTTCCACAACCAGAATCATACAAGACCAAGCAGTAGCAACACTAAAAGATCACATGTCTTTGAACACTATATATCAAAGAGCAAACAAACTGGGCTTCTGGCTGAAAATACAACCCAGCAAAGCTATGTATAATTCTTTTTTTTTTTTT